>CAUYRT010051168.1:0-79770 GCA_963574885.1 Lepilemur ruficaudatus
GCGGCTTTCCAATTTTCCCTCTTGCAATCATGGAGCTGGTTAGAGTGTGAATTTGTCCCACCATAGAGAAGTCAACTTTGTCCTGATCATGGTTGCATTCAGATCAAGATCTGCCCTAGTGAATGCCTAGAGTCAGGAGGAAAGGCACCAAGCACAAGCACACCTCTCCGCTCCCTGCCCATCCGACAGACCCAGGCAACGTGGATGGTCCTTAATGAACGTCACCACTGATGGCAGAGCAAACCCCATCTTCTTGTCCCTATTTACAGCTCCCTCTTTCATTAATATGTCCAAACACTTTTTTTGCATGCTTGTGTAGCTTCTGCCCGTGACATGTTTTTATTAAGAAGAAAGAAGGGAAGGAAGAAGTGATGGTGGGGAAAAGAAAAAGAACTGTCTTTTCACGGCGTAGTGGAAAGTAGCTTCTTAGATTGAGATCACCGTGGTGAACCCTGGGTTTCATTCCTGAACACCCAGCCCCCCCTCTTCTCCTGAATCACGGGGTAGACTTGATTAATTGGAGGTTCAGGAAAGGTACATAGCACACTGCTGGCCAACGGGGTATGAAGGGAAGTTTGCCGGATGATTCTGGGGGAGGCTTGGTATCTCAAGGCGGAGCCTTGTGAAGTCTGCCTCTCCTTCCCGCAAATGTGAGCAGGGAGTCTGAAGCACTGGTTGTGAGTAGCCACCCTGCAGTCACAAAGAAATGGCCCAGAGAAACCAGCGCTGGGAAGGACAGGACGGAGAGAGTCCTTGGTCACGTTGCCCACCCTGCTGGTGGCTCATCCTCCTCCTCCTCCTCTTCTTCTTCCTCCTTTCCCTTCTTCTTTTAACATTTCTGTGGCTTGACTGAGGTACCATCACCATACAATAACAGGCAACATATTTAAAGTGTTCAATCTTGTTGAGTCTTAACAAATACATACAGCTGTGAACCCATCAACACAATAAAAACAAATTCCCACCAAGCCCCCCAAAGTTTCCTCACGTCTCTTGGTAACCCATTCCTCCTTCCAGCTCCATACCTAGGAAACCACTGATCTGGTTTCTGTCACTGTAAATTAGTTTGCATTTTCTAGAATGTTATACACATGGAATCATACAGTATAGTTTCTTTCTTGTTTGACTTCTTTAACTGAGCATACTAACTTTGGACTTTTCCATGTTGTTGCATGTATCAGTAGTTTATTCCTTCTTGTTGCTGAGTAATGTTTCTGTTGTATAGGTATACCACGTTTTTACTGAAATCCACTTTAGGCGGTTGTTGGACACGTGGGTGGCTTCCAGTGTGGGGTTATTACAAATAAATCTGCCGTGAGTATCCATTTGCAAGTCTTTGCACAGACTTACGCATTCTTTCTCTTTGGTAAATACCTGTGTGTGGAATGGGTAGGCCTTTTGGTAGGTAGGTGTACATTTACCCATTTAAAGAAATTGCCAAACTGTTTCCAAACTGTCTGTTCTATTTATATCTCTACCAGCATGTGTGAGAGTTCCAGATGTGTTCCCTGTCTTCACTACCACCTGGGATGGTCAGTCTTTTTAGTTGTAGCCATTATAGAGGGTATGTACTGTGATGATATTGCATTGTGGTTTTAATTTGCATTTCCTTAATGATTTCTGATGTTATTTGTGCAGGTCAATTTCTAGACTTTCTGTCCCATTGATCTATATGTCTATATTTATGCCAAGGCCACACTGCCTTGATTATTGTTACTTTATGCTAAGTTTTTATTGAGTAGTGCAAGTCCTTCAACATTGTTCTTCTTTTTCAAAATTGTTTTGACTGTTCTAGGCCCTTTACATTTTTATACCATTTTAAGAATCAGCTTGTCAATTTCTATTTTTAAAAATTCCTGCTGGGGTCAGGCGCTGTGGCTTTTGCCTATAATCCCAGCACTCTGGGAGGCCAAGGTGGGCGGATGGTTTGAGCTCAGGAGTTCGAGACCAGCCTGAGCAAGAGCGAGACCCTATCTCAACCAAAAATAGAAAAAAATTAGCCGGGCATGGTGGCGCATGCCTGTAGTTCCAGCTACTCGGGAGGCTGAGGCAGAAGGATGGCTTGAGCCCAGGAGATTGAGGTTGCTGTGAGCTAGGCTGATGCCATGGCACTGTAGCCCAGGAAACAGAGTGAGACTCTGTCTGAAAAAAAAAAAAAATCCTGCTGGGATTTTGATTGGGTTTCCTTTAATCTATGAATCAATTTGGTGAAGATTGACATCTTACCAACATTGAATCTTCCTGTGGCTAGCATGGGACGTCTCTGTATTTATGTGTCTTTAATTTCTCTCAGCAGTGTTTTATAGTTTTTAGCAAATAGCTCTTATACATATTTTTGCCAACATTTATCCTTAACTGTTTCATATTTTTAATACTATTGTATGATACTGGTTTTTAAATTTTCATTTTTGATCATCTGTTGCTAGTACATGGGAACACAATTGATTTTTATGTATTGCTTGTGTATTCTACAGCCTTGCTAAACACATTTATTAGTTCTGGTAGCTTTTTAATAAATTCCTTAGGACTTCCTACATAGATGATTATTTCAACTGTGAACAAAGTCAGTTTCGCTTTTTCCTTTCCAACGTATATGCCTTTTATTTATTTTGCTTGTTGTAGTGAACTAGGCAGGACCTTCACTGCGGAATAGAAAGTGGTGAGAACAGACACATGGTCTTGCCCTTCCTTGCCTGGGCCTTGATCTTGGGGGGAAAATCATTCACTCTTCCACCACTAGGTATTACTCAAGTCTGCCACGTCCTTACTGATTCCCCGTCTACAGACTGTGTCCGTTACTGAGAGAGGAGTGATGGCGTCCCCAGCCGTGAGCGTGGATGTGCCTGTTTCTCCTTTCAGCTTTTATTCCGTGTATGTTGAAAGTGTACGAGAACCTTCGTGTATTCGTCAGGTCTGTACATGTTTATTATGGTTGTGTCCTTTCGGTGAACTGATCCTTTATCATTATAAGATGACCCTCTTTCTTCCCAATAATAATCCTTGCTCTGAAATCCACTTTGGTGTTAATAAAGCCACTCCAGTCTACTTTTGATCAGCGTCAGCATGATGTGCCTCTTTATGTCCTTTTACTTTTATCTGCGTCTTTGTGTGTAAAGGGCGGCACATAGTCGGGTCTTGCTGGATCAGAAACTCTGCCTTTAATTGGGATGTTCAGACCATTTTATTTCATGTGATTATCGATGTGGTTGGGTTTAAACCTACCGACTCGTTTGTTTTCCTTCTGCCCCGTCTGTTCTTTGCTCCTTTTTCCATTGACTTTCCTGCCTTCATTTGAATCCACTGAGTATTTTTTATGATTCCATTTTATCTCCTTTGGTGGCTTGTTGGTCCTATCTCTTTGCTTTCTGTTTGTAGTGGTTGCTGTAGAGCAGAGATTATCAACACGGGCACTGTTGGCACTTGGGGCCACATAACTCTCTGTTGGGGGGGCTGTCCTGTGCATTGCAGGGTGGTCGGCAGCATCCCCGGCCTCTACCCACTAGATGCCAATAATACCCCTGCCCACGCCGTGACAGATATCCCCGGGGCCACACCTAGAACCACAGCTCTAGGGTTTACAGCACAAATCTTTAACTTACCACACTATATCCAAGCAGATATTATGTCCCTTTATGTTTAGTATAAGAAACTTTTAGAAGTATGCGTCCATCTCCACCCCCCATCTTAGCGCTATTTTTTGTCATACATTTTTACTTCTAGATATGCTATAAACCCCACAGTACCCTATTTTTATTTTTTTAAACACAATCTCTTAAGGAGATTTTAAACATAAGAAAAAATATTTCATATTTACTCACATATTCTTTATGTAAATTCAAATTTCCATCTGGTATCATTTTATTTTCTGCTTAAAGCACTTATTTTAACATTTCACGTGGTGATTGTCTTCTGGTGATGACTTCTGTCATCATTTGCATGTTTGAAGAAATCTTTACTTCACTTTTGTTATTGAAATATATTTTCACTAGATACAGAACTCTAGGTTAATGGTTATTTTCTTTCGGTACTTTAAAGGTATCATTTCTCTGTCTTCTGGCTTTCATTGTTTCCAAAACATCTTATTTTCATTTTTATCTTTGTTTCTCTGTATACAATGTCTTTCTCTCTGACTTCATTTGAGATTTCTTTTTATCACTACTTTTCAGCAATTTGTTTTCAATGTGCTTTGATGTAGTTTTCTACGTGTTTATGTTTGCAGTTCATTGATTTCTTTGTATCTGTGGGTTTAGGATTTTTATCAAATTTTGTAGAATCCTAGCCATTATTTTTTCAAATATTTTTCTCTCCCTTCCCTTCTTCTGTGACTCCAATTACATGAATATTAGGTCATTTGATATCATCCCACAGCTCAGGGATACTCCACTGTTTTTCTGTTGTTTTTTTACTCTGTGTTTCATTCTGCATAGTTTCTATTGCTGTGTCTTCAAGGTCACTGATCTTTTCTTCCACGGTGTTTAATCTGCTATTATTTCCACCTAGTGCTATTCTTTTATTTGAGATACATTTTTCATGTCAAAAATTTTATTTCACATCTTTTGTATGTATTTTGTGTCTCTCCTTATCATGCTCACACTTTCTTTTCTTTCTTCTTGAACAAATAATATGTATTTATAACAGCTGTTTTATGTGCTTATCTACTAATCTGACGATCTCTTTCATTTTGAAATCTGCTTCTATTGACTGATTTTTCTTTTTCCTCATCATGAGTCATAGTTCTCTGTTTCTCTGCATGCCTGATAATTTTTGATTGGATGTCAGGCGTTATGAATTTTATGTTGCTGAATGTTATCATTGTTTCAGTTCCTTTAAATATTCAGTGGCCTTGCTCTGCAATGTAGTTAAATTACTTGGAAACAATCTTGGTGCTTTCAAGGACCAGCAAACTGTACTCTGCAGGCCGAATCCAGCCCACTGTCTGTTTTCATAAATGAAGTTCTAATGGAACACAGGCAGCAGCCACACCCATTCATGTGCATACTGTCTGTGGCTATGTTTGCATTCCAACAGCAGACTTAAGCAGTTGAGGCAGAAACCACACGGCCCATAAACCCTAGAATATTTGCTCTCTGGCCCTCCATAGAAAATGTTTGCAGACCCCTGCTTCAGAGGTTTGCATTTGTGCTTTATGAAGTGGGTCCAGGACGGCGCTATCCTGTGGCAAATTTGTCCCCACTACACACAACAGCCTTCGGAAGTCTCTGCCAGATGCCTAGAGTGTTTATCACAGAGCTGTTCCACTCTGGCTGATGGAAACGCAGTGTTCCCAGCCCCCTGTGATCTCTGTGGATTGTTCCGCCTGTGGTGGTTCTTTTCTCCACCTTAGTAATTTGCTTGCACACACACACTGATCAGTAGCCCCTGAAGACTCCGGGGAGACCTTCTGCAGATCTCTGGCGCTCTCTGCATGCTTCCCTCTTGGGTACTCTACCTTGTGAGTTCCAGCCCTTTGGCCTTCCTGAATTTTCAAGTCTGTCAGGTCAACTCAAGAAGACTGCCCAGCGCTCCCTCCCTCCACCGCAGCCTAGCAACTCTCTCCCGCAGTCAGACAGGGCGGTCGTAGGGTTCACCCTGCTTGTTTTCTGTTTCTCGGGGAGCATTGTCTTGCACTGCCTATTATCCAATGTCTGAAAATGTTCTGGGCTTCTTATGTGAACTAAGAATTCTTCAGTGCACGAGCCAGTCAGAGTTGGTTTTTCCTGTTATGTGCAGCCAGAAACTTCCTAACTGAAATAGTCACCAAAGAGGAGAGAATGGAGTGCTGTTTTTGCAGAGAATATATTATCTCTCTGAACCCTGAACAGCATGTCATGAAGGAGATCGTGGAACTAACAAACACAGCCCAATCAAAAACTGAAAAACAACATGTTGCTCTAGGAAAGGGATATTTTAAAATAGCAGAGTCAATTTTTACAAATGCTAGTGGGCAGCCTCACAGACAAGGTATGGTCAGTCTGATATCCATTTAGGCTTCTGTTATTCTTGTTGTTTTGTTTTGTTCTGTTTTACTAAGAGATTCCAGAGAAGGTGTCAGAGGACTAGAAATGAATAAGTCTTTGGGCCAGATTTCCTTCTTTCATTGACACTGTTAAAGGAGTGATAGGAGTGGATAATTCCTGAGCTATTTAGGGGAGGTTTTAATGTCTAATGATTTTAATGCATTTGCTTATATTAAGCAGGTGCCAAATTCCATATAATAAATATGGATTACCCGATGGGGTAAGAAGTTCTGGAAGTTTAGTTCTCACTGTTTGAAATAGGACTGCCTTTTATTGTTCCAAATTTACTGTTGAATTGGAGCAAACCCAGCAAAGCCAGAGGTCCCCAGGCCACTACTTGCATGGGGCTAACAGGTCTAACAGTGGCACTGGGTACTTGCCACGGAGAGGCCAGGGGCTGATGGAGTGCAGGGAGATGTGTTAAAGGGGTGGCAAAGGATGAGAATTGAGGGCTGGAAGTCTGGAGAAATGTTAGGCTTTAGATTAAAAGGGGTCAGAGCAGACACTATGGCACAAGGTCAAAGGTCATGATGATCCAGAACGGGTTCAGTAGTCACATTTGGGGAGTCTATTGTGAAGGACACAGAGGACCAGGAGTTTGATATGTTTGGGAGCTGACCACGTGTCGTGGAGAAAGTTACATGTTAAGTGCGTAGTGCTGTGGGCCGGGTCCCTCCCTCCCTAAGTCTCAGACAGCAGCATTTTTGGGAAATTCGGGGCATTCATGACCTTGTCCATTTCAGCATGTCCTGACACGGCAATGCCTCTCTTGGCAGATATGTTCCAGGTGGAGAGTTTTTACAATGGGCGTGTGGGAGGAAATGTTCTTCAGTGTGAACATAACGATTGATGAGGTGTTGAGCTTGGAGGGAGGACACCTTGATTCTGCTTTTATGCCGTCTGGGTCACTAGCTGGCCAGGGGGATTTGGGCAAGTTGCTTTAACTTCCTGAAGCATTAGTTCCTCCTCTCTAAAGCAAAGGGGTTGGGTTGTACGGCTCAATTGTAATAACAGATTCTTTTATCTCAGCACTATTTAGGGCAACTGCTGCTGTAATAGACATTTCACAAACAATGCTCAGGTCCTCAAAATAGCCCTGTGACACAGATATTATTATTGTTTTAATTTGATGGGAATACTGAAGTCCAGAGAAGTTAAGGGATTTGCCCGGATTTGCACAGCTTGGAGGTGACAAATCCAGGACTCTGTGGCAGGTCTTAACTCCAAAGCCACAGGCTACCTTCTACTTCTAACCGATTATTATTGTGCAAAGTATGATTGAGCATATACAGTTGGAAGGCAAATCTTGAAATCTCATAAAAGCCACAGGAAAATAGACCAGGAGACTGTAGACAGGACTAAACTTCTGCTCCAACCAGTACTTGATCAAGTACCACTGACGGAAGAGACAATAAATGCCTCCTGGGTACAATAAGTGCCTTTTAATTTGAGTTCTACTCATCCAGATTTTTATATAAAAGCAGATACAGTGTCCGTGGTCTTTTTGAAAAACATAATTCAAAATAACCTCTGCTACTGAGAACTTTGGGGGTAGGGGTCTCAGTAGGTAAAGTGAATCCATTTAAAATCAGTATCCTTTTTCTAAAATTAAGGGCTCTCAAATTAAGCATTTCTGTCATGCATCAGCAATTCTGAGTCCAGCAATTAATTATCGTAATGTTAAAAGGTCTTTTATGTTTATGATATGCGCCTGCGTTCTGTAGGCTTATTGCGAATTGTAATTTTTCCATTAACTCCCCTCATATTCATTATTTGCACTCTATTATATCTTAGTTGATAATTTATATGACATTTGAAAGTAATAAAACTGTTTTTTATTAAAGCCACTCTATGATTCCAACTCTTCACTAAGGTTAATAAAAATTGTTTTGCAAAAGGGGGAAAAATAAAGGTTAGTTTCTGTAAAGCCAGTTACTTTGAAACTTACTGTAGAGGATGAGGGTTACGCTTTGGAGAGAGAGGCAGACGGTCTTCTAATCTCAGCTTTGCTTCTGAATAGCTGCGTGGCCTTGAGCATGTCAATTTCACCTCTCTGAACCTGGTTTTCTTTATCTGTAAAACGGGGATGATGAGAATAGCGACCTCCTCTTGATAAAAGTTGTGAACTGATTGAATAAATGAACCTTAGAAATAATGAAAACCCACCAGTACACTCATGAATCAAGTATGAAGCATCACTCTTCTTTAAGAAAAATCAACAGGAAACTGTCACATTGATAAGGATTTTGCCAGAAACCGGGGCGAATTTGGAAGGGAATGAATTTATTGCTTCTGGAATGGTAGCCTATCATTGTACGCTTCACTCACACTGTGAAGAGTGCAGAGCCCGCCACTCCTCCGTTTAAATACAATGGCTCAAAACAGAAAATGACACGGATCTCAAGGAGATAATTTCGAAATTGCCACTGTTTCCTTCGTTGCTGTCTATATTTATATTGTCTTGTCCATTATGATAGAGAGAGAGGCTTTCTGAATCTCAACTATGTATGCGACACAGGCAGGGGAGAGAGTGAGGTACTGAAAAAGAACAAATCAAAATTATAATCAGCTAATTATATTCTCCCATAATTGAGACGCTGATTTTCTTGACAACGGTTGCAGCCCAATCTGACAACTTCCTGGCCACCTAGAGCTGGAAAAAGTTTCGGATCACAAAACAATAATAATAACAACAACAACAACAAATGGCATTTGGCAGAGCCTCGAGTTCACACAGCGCCTTCCACTTATTATCTCATTTGGTTCTTTGTAAGGACCCTGGGAGGTAAGCTAAGCAGCAGAGTCAACGGCAACTCCGGCTTTCTAGGTCAAAAATCTTGGCATCGTCCTTGATTCTTCTTTCTTAACAAAGCCCGCATCCAACCTGCCGGTGAATCCTGTTGGCCGTTCCTCCAAATTATGCACTGACCGATTCTCCTCCACGCCAGCCTCCCTGCTCCAGGCTGTCGCCGTATCATGCCCAGATTATTGTAATAACCTGCAAACTGTCTTCCTGCTTATGCCTGTGATCCACAACAGTTAGCCCGGTTGTCACACTGAGGTCCTTTTTGAAACAAAGTGAATTCTGTCACTCTGTGCCTGAAACCTTCTATCCGTTTCCCTTCTCACTTGGATTAAGCATCAAAGTCACTAGAAGGTTCTATACGCTCTGGCCTCTATTACCTTGTAGCCTCAGCCCCTGCTACAACCTCCCTACTCACCTTGTTACAAGCACACTGGCTTCCTTGCCCTTCCTCCAACAAGTTCGGGGGGCTGTTTTTTTAATTTTTTCTACTCTTGTGCCTCTAGCTATATAGTGGCTCAATAAATATTTGTTTAATATAATAATTTAAAAATATATGCTCTGGAGCCAGACCACTGAGGTTTACAGTCCAGATTTGCTGCTTATTAGCTGTGACCTTGCTCAGTCTCCTCGCCTGTAAAATGGGGATACTTCTATTGCATAGGCGTAGTGAGTTTAATTGTGTCCTCCCAAAAGATATCTCCAAGCCCTTACCTCAGTACCTGGGAATATGACCTTATTTGGAAATAGGTGCAAATGTGATGTCAGCTGTAGTTGAGTTAAGGATCTCAACATGAGATCATCCTGGGTCATTTAGGGTGAGCCCTAAATCGAATGACAGGTATCCTTAAGAGAAAGGAAAGGGAGATTTGAGATGCAGGGATGAAAGCCACGGAGGCAGAGATTAGAGTCCTCCTGCCACAGGCACAAGACTACCAGGAGCCGCTGGAAGTTGGAAGAGGTAAAGGCGGATTCTCCCTCAGTCCTTGCAGGGCGTGTGGCCCTGCCAACACCTTGGCTTCAGACTTCTGGCCTCCAGGACTATGAGAGAGTGCAGAGCTGTTGTTTCAAGTCACCAAGTTTGTGGTCATCTGTTACTAGGGTTGTCAAAAGGATTTAATGTTCTTATCTATATAAAGGGCTTTATTATAAGTGGCTCCAAAATTTGCTGGAAATGAAACAAAGCACTGAGAGGGCAAATGACTTATCCAAGAGCTCACAGCTGCTAAGTTTTGGATCAGGGATCTGAACTCTGATGCTGTGGCTCCAGGTCCCGCTAGGCTGCCTGGCATCTTGACTACAAGTGACACCTGACTGCTGGTGATCTCACTCAAGTCTCTTCCAGCTCCCAATAATCTAAGAATTGGCCAAATGCTTTCAACAAAAGGCTTTTCTTTTTCCTCAGTCAACCAAACTCCCCAAAGATTCTGTGGATTGCTAAGGCAGATGACCCAGATGTGACACAGAGTACACCCTTGTGGCCCTTCAGTTCGCCACAGTGGCCAGAAGGAAATGAGCGTGGAGCCGGGCAGACTTGCCCTGAAGGCCTCCACCCCCCAGTGAACACGTAAGTCTGAGCTGGCACGTCACAGAACCCCAAACACACAGGCTCCAGAACTGGGGGATGCTCCCAAATGTCATCTACAGTTAGGATTCTGGTCAATAGTAAGTAGCTTCAAGAAGCACAGTTTCTAGACATCAGAGATTCCCCAAATAGCTGACAGTTCTCTCAGTTGAGTTTTCCTGTGGAAATTTTCCCCGTAAATCAGCAAGCCCCAAATCCCTGCCAAGGACTGGTGGTGATTCCTGGCCTTGGGAGAGGCAGCTGGTGGAAGGTGGTGATGATGGTGGTGACGATGGTGATGACGGTGATGGTGGTGACGATGGTGGTGATGGTGATGATGGTGGTGATGGTGGTGATGGTGATGATGGTGGTGATGGTGGTGATGGTGGTGATGATGGTGGTGATGGTGGTGATGGTGGTGATGTTGGTGGTGATGGTGACGATGGTGGTGATGGTGGTGATGGTGGTGGAAGGTGGTGATATTGGTGGTGATGGTGGTGGAAGGTGGTGATATTGGTGGTGATGGTGATGATGATGGTGGTGGTGATACTGGTGGTGATGGTGGTGATGATGGCAGTAGAGATGGGATGTAGAGTAAGGAGTGACTTTAATAAAGCTATTTCTGCCACTCACCTCACCTGCAAGGGATAGTGGATGCTCATCATTGCAGCACTAGCTTCAGAGCATGCTGCGAACAGAGGGACCCAGTCGAGGAGAAGGAAGCAGCAGCAGTACAAGACATTCCTTCCTGCTCCCACGATGCCTCCCTGAGGCACCTTCTGGTAACTCAGACCACGTTCCCTCCCCTACTTTGTGAAGCCTAGAATAGTTCTGGCGCTAACAACACAGCTGACAAACTACCTCCTTTAACGGAATGCATCTGGTAAGAGGTGTACACCTCATTAGGAAGACAAGCTGCCTGCCACAGAACGTTGCTTTTTTAGCAAAGGGAATCTGGTTCCCCTCTCCTGGAGAGGCGGGGCTGGGGTTGGGGTCTATGGTCCAGAGATGCGGCGTGGAGGACTTGACAACCAAAGTGCAACCGCATCCTGAGAGAGAGCGCCTCAGACAGGCAGGAAAGCATTTCTAAGGCAAGCTGGGATGTTGAGGCAGTAAGGAGGACAGGAGTGAGGAGCTGGGCAAGGGGTTGGGCGGCCAAGGGGTTGGAACGGGACAGGGTGATCCCGGGACGCTCCCAGAGCCTATGGCAAGGCGTGATTGCAAAGTAGTTAAACTGTCACATTTGGAGTCAGCCTGCCTGGATTGAAACACCAGCCCTACCGCTTTCTAGCTCTGTAACTAGGGCAAAGCCTCTTCACTCTGTGCCTTCGTTTGTTTATCTGCAAAATGAAATTTGAAGAGAAGATAAACAAAGTAAACAGAGCCGTCGTTGGCCAAGTTCTATTAAGAGTTAGAGTCAAGATCATCTAGCAAATCTTTCGATAGTTTCCTGGTCACTGCTTTCCAATTGTTTGTATTCCTTGGAGAATTTGAGGGGAGGCCAGCGTTCTTAAAGTGGAGGTGGTCATGCTGTTTATGCGGCAAGACATAAGAGGCAATCAAAGAATCTAAGAAGGAATTACAGGTAGATTGAAACCGCAGATAGAACATCTCTGATGGAATCCGTAATCCATTCCCACTTTGATTCTGCAAACACTCCCTGAGCCCTTGTGTCAACGAGTGCGGGAAGGGGACGACCAGTCAACAAATGATTACAAACTGGCGTGACCCATGGTGAAAAGTCAGAAGGAAAGGGCTGTCGGAGCAAAGGAACTAATTCTGCAAACAGTGCATGGGCTCTGCCCAGCTGTTGGCCTCATCGCCTACGAGCTGCGGAACCCTGTAAAAGTCTCTGAACTTTGTAGGCTCAGTTTCTTCATCTGTAAAATGGCCCTAATATCTACCTGTGGGGGTTTGGGGAGGATGGTTTGAGATATGTAGAACACAGCCCAGGCTCTGGCTCATGGTACAGATGCAACAGAAACCTGTTCTCTTCCATTAGAAGGGTCTAGAAAAGGCTTTATAAATCAGGGAACATTCAAACAGGTTCTGAAGGATGAACAAAAGCTTGCCAGGTAGAGTGGGATGCACTTCAGGGATCCTTTTGACAATATTGTGATTTCTGCCCAACGTTTTAGGAACCCATATGCCCGCTGACTGACAATAATTTTACAAAGCCAGACGTGTCTGTACGCCTTTTCTGGATCTCTTTTTATTTATTTTTTGTATTCAATGATTATTTGGTGGAGTTACAAAACGTCCTCTCACTGCCAGCAATGACTCTGCCAAAAATATCATGGGGGGTATTCAACGTGCCAAGAAACTAGAAGGAAGGCAGGAGCTTGTTTCCTTCTATTAAAATGGAGTGAAGTATTGCAGGTGGGAAAAATAGCGTCGAGCCTAAGAACGGGCAGCTGAGTCCCAAGCTGCACGTGTACTCTCCTCTCCCCTCCCCCTTCACGGCTGTGTGTGAAGGCACCGAGGCTGTGCCGGACTGCGCTGGGCCCCAGGGACCCTTCGGTATCCCAGCCACCGGTGAGCCTCCGTTTCTCGTGCGCTTGGAATTCTGGCCAGTGTGGGGGAAGAAGGCTCTCCCCTGGGGTGGATTCTGTGCTGGGATGAGGGGAGAAACTTCCGCAGTGCCTTGGGTGTGGCAAATCTGGTGATGGCTCTGGGCACGGGTGCAGGGAGGCTGGCAGAAGAGCAGGGTCCGAATTGACAGCGAGCTGGATGGCTCATTTGTGTTTGTGTATGTGCACACACGGAGGCTCCCCTCCCTGCACGGGGCCCTCTGCTTCTGAGCCTGCTTCTTCCAGAAGGAGCACTGGAAACCGATCACCCCCCTACCCCATGGGTGGAGGGGAGCAGCGGGAAGATGATGTCCACCGCTCACCTAGAACCCAGATGCTCTCCCCACTGCATGCTATTCTATCTGGGCGCCCTCCCCACCTTTCTTCCTGACCTCGAAACTCAGTTCAAATGCCACTGCCTCTTTCACCTGGACTGTAAGATCCAAAGGACAAGGATTTCCTGGTCTTATTTGTCATTTTGTCCCTGGTGCTTAGCACAGTGCCTGACGAATAGTAGGTGCTCAATAAATATTTGTTGACTGAATAATAAGTCTTCTTTAACTCCATTGCCTCTAAAGAGCATGACTTTACTCACAGCTCCATGCTTTATATCACGCAGCTGTTGACATGTCTGTCTCCCCATCTAAACTGGGGAAATTTTTTTTGCATGACAGTCACATGTTTAAATTTTTTAATTGACAGATTAAAATTATATATATTTATCATGCACAATATGTTGTTTTGAAATATATACACATTGTAGAATGGCTAAATCAAGTTAATCAACATATATGTTACCTTGCATACATTTTTTTATGGTGAGAACACCTAAAATCTACTCTCGTAGCAACTTTCAAGAATATAATACTTTGCAATTAACTATAAACTGGAATCTTTAATGTAGGGCCTATGGGTAAGCTTCTGGGGAGGACAGGAGCCCCCTGAATTGCACACAGAACGTAAGTGTGTCAGTGTGTGTGTGCGTGTGTGTGTGCATGCACGCTAGGTACATTTCTTTCTGGAGAGAAGGTCCCCAGTTTTGATCAGGTCTCATAGATGCAATGACAAGAATAAGGCCCAGAACTGGACTGGTCTCCAGAGAATTAGACCAGCGCACATCGAAGCCAGAGCTCTGACCACCACGATGCCTGGAGCATGATATGCACTCAAGACGAGTTTGTTGAGTGAGCAAGTGAGAGAGTATCCTAGGCCCTGGCCTGGGTCTCCACTATCACCAGATTCCCAGGCATTGACTCCTCCAATAACAGCCTTCCCAAGCCTTCCCTCCAATCCCAAGACTGAGGGATTTGGGGATTTCAGAAATCAGCACATGAGCAGACAGTTCACTTGTGCTTATCTTGTACCACGTCAGCTGATGGGGGGTCAAGGGCATCTCAGCTAGCCAGAAGCAGAGTGCGGGCCATGTGCCCCAACTTCCTCCTGCTGAATGGGGCCAGGGCACTCCATCATTACTCTAGTGGAATTGCAGGGGGAAACAAGGTGATCATGACTGGAAATCCCATTCCACTTATGGTTGCAAGTTGTCCCTGGCCACCCATGTCCTTGGATATGGAACGAAGCCATCTGGACTCAGGACTGACTAGATCAGATGCACAGGTGCAGGTCTTGCTGCAAATCCACCTCCTGCCTTCTCTCCTCCCTGCCCCTGCACCCTTGAGGGGAGCACAGCTGGGCCACATGCTTACGCTTCCCTGGGTGGCCATTCTGCAGTGCTCTGGGATGGGACATTCAGACCGAGGGTCCTGGGGGGACAGAATCAGGTCATGGGAAAGTAGTGTTCAGGAGCCTCAGTTTCCTCACCTGTGAAATAGGGAGTAATTCTTGTTCTGCCTACTTCCCTGAACTGTCATCATGATCAAGTGAAATAATGGGTTTGTTTATGCATATTCAGAAAGTTTTTATTGAGCACCTATGAAGTGCCGGGCTCTGGAGGTATAAAGGGAAATAAGATACACCCGCTTCCCTCAAGGAGCTCACAGACTAGTGGGGGAGACAGAAAAATGATCAGTTTTAATGCAGTGTGGACAGCGTTGCAGTGCTGTAGGAAAGACCACAGGATACCTTCTGCCCAGGCCTGGAGGGAGATTGAGAGCTTCTCAGAGGAGGAGCAGGGGTCTGAAGGATGGATGGGTGTCAGCTAGAGAAGGGGAGATAAATGACATTGTGGGAAAGGGCCAGGGGACAAGAAGATGACATCTTCCTGGGGATCATGGCTTGCTGAACATGCACTAGGAGAGGCAGTGAGGGACAGATGGAGGGAAGAGCAGGGCCTGGGCCATTGAGGGATGCTCCAAATCGGGCTTCTCCCAGAAAACAGTGGGGAGAGATGTTGAGCCAAGGCACGGCAAATTCAGGCTTATATTTTGGACTTGGCTGCAAGGTGGAAAATACCTTGGAAAAACAAGACTGAGAGCACCAAGACAGGTTGGGAGCCACTTGGAGCCATCCAGGGAAAAGATGGAAAGGTCTGAGCTGGAGTGGGGCGGCCACTGGGGGGAGGAGGAGGAGGAGTGAGCAGGTCCCACAGACGCCCAGGAGGCAGCAACCGCCGGTGCTATAAACGCGAATGGGAAAGCTCTTACAAACGCTTGCTTAATGGCAGGTTCTTCGCTGTAAATGTCAGAAGCACATTAAGTGCTTTCCGTCCGCCACAAGTTCCACAATAGTACACATTCCAATCAGGACGAAAGAAAAACAAAAACAGGCTTTTTGCTGTCTTATTTGTGAATCCTTTTTTCTCCATAGTCCTGCAAAGGCGAAACAATTAAATAATAGTAAAGTGGAATGAAGGGCTTTTAAAACCAAAGTGACAGGAACTCAGAACTGTCTTTGGAAATCGGAGGACACAAACTACTGGCAGGATTGGCCTTTTGAAAACAGCTACCTGTCAGAAATGCCTGCAATACCCCCCGCAGAGATAAGGAGGAGAAAGGCATCTGGGGCCAGATCAAATGTGGGGTTGAAAACTGTGCAAAGAGTCCGTGTCAGAGAAAGAGGTTTTGCAAAAGAAAATGTCTAATCAGTATTAACTTAATAGGCCACTTCAGCAGTGGAAGAAGAAATGTTGATATTTTATGTCAGCTATTTTATAATCACCAGACTACTTAGCTTCATGTAAGCCATCTCATATTCATTAGAAATAAGAGTAATTTTATTCATCGGAAAGAACTTTTCAATTTATAGCATCCTAATTGCTCAGGGTTTTAAGTTTTGATAAAGGAAGCTCCATTCTGGGCAAGAGTAGGGGGCCAGCAGCCTCCTCGGAGGCTCTAGACGTAGCGACAAAGACACCAGAGCTGGTGTCTGGAGGCTGCAGCAGTCAGAATGGGCTGGGTCATGCTACGGTGAGAAACAGCCCCGGAATCTCTGTGGCTTATTAACACAACACAAATTCATTCTTGCTCATGTTATGTGTCCGGTGTGGACCGACAGCGGATCACTCAGGGATCCAGGCCCCGTCTCCAACGAGCTTCCACGGTCAGCGGGGCAGGAAAGGGAAGGAGGAACACTGGCTAAGGAAGTGTCCCCCCTGCAGGGACATGCTGCTTCCTTTCATTGGGCAAAGCAAGTCACCTACTGTCAGGTTTAGTGTGAAAATGTCAGTTCTTGGTGTGCTCATGGTCGAAGAATGACCAGACACACCAAAGTAAGGCAAGCAAGAAAATGAAGTTTACTGGGGAGAGAAAGACAGGATTGTAGGGCAAGATATAGGTTTACAGATCATGATACACATGCCACACAGATGACAACAGGACCCATTGTCACAGCAAAGAGGGAGCAAATGGAAGAGCGCAATAGGGACTTGGTTATGGTCTGCACCTTGTTTTATGGTGCCTGGATTGGGACCTCCCTAGTGGCTCAGACATCACCACAGAACCACTTTGATTGGACAGTTGGGAGTTGCATGACCTGAGTCTTACTGCACATAAAGATCTCCCATGAGCCTCTTTGAAAGTCCTTGGGGGGGTGGGTTGGCCAATTGCAGCAGCACCCACTTTTGTCCCTAGGAGACCTGGAATCCCTCGCTGTCTACCTAACACTATGGCCAGAAGTCACACTGTAGGGGAGTGCAACCCCTCCGTGCGCCTGGCGAGAGGGATGCAGCTGGGGACAGCCCCGGCGACTGCACAGCGGCACCAACGCCAGTGAGTCCTGTGTGCCCCTCTGAGATGGGAGCTCCTGGGGGCAGGACCAAGTCTCGCCAATCTTGGTAGCTCCAGCACGAATGCAGCGCCTCTCAGAGTCCATGACAGTGAATGACGATGAACGAGTGAATGGACTGATGCGTGGATTTGATTTTCAGAACATGTTGAGCTTTCTTAAATGAGTGGGTGCAGGGAAGTCTGCCTGTATTCTTTCACCCAATTTTCCTTCAAGACTTTCCAGACCACCAGAGCTAACACATTGGTCTTCTGTGGCCTGCAGAGCAGACCTCCCAGGTCAGGAGGAACCTGTGAGGCCACCCCGGGACCAGGTTAGTGCAGCAGCCCAACACTTTGAAGGCTGCTGTCATCTGGTCTTCCGGAACACAGGCGCTATCCCGGCCGGGTGCAGTGGCCTGAGTCAGCCTCATTGTTTACAGAACAGAGCGGGTAGTGGAAAGAAGGAAGGGAAATGACATTTATGGAGCACCTACAGTATGCCCACACCATCCATGAGGACTCTCGTAATGTCCCCTCTGGCACATGAGGTTGCTGTGCTCAGACTGATTGAGGAGATGGCTCACAGGCCGGCAGCCAGGCACGGGAGCAGCCAGGAGTCTAGGTTGGGTCTGCCTCTCTCCAAAGTCATTCTTTCCACCACATCCGTAGATCTCGAACTTTGGCATGACATGAAGTGACAGCCTGGGAGGCTTGCTGAAGCTCAGGTTCCTGGGCCCTGTCCCCAGAGCTTCTGATTCAATGGCTCCAGGGTGGAGCCTAGGAATTTTCATCTTTGACAAGTTCCCAGGGGAATTGCACTTGGAGAACAGCTGCACTGCACCTTCCTGCTGAGTTCTCTGACCGTGAGAGCTCACAGCTGAGCAAGTCTCAGGAACTCTGAGGTTCCGTGCATGGGAGAAGGTGTCGCTCCCACCCCTTGCTGAGGAACTGGGCCTCTCTCTTTCTGGGTAACTGGCATCTCCACCATGGGCAAGGCAGCTGTCCAGAGGGCCTGTGCTGTGGCTGCGTCACAAGTGTGAGGACAGACATCTAGGGCTGGAGCCTGCACCCCACGTCTAGAACATTTGCACAGTGAAATCCACTACCTTTCCCACCATGCTACATGAGCTGCCCATCTGCCCTGGCAGAGCTGGGTTTTAATTTTAGCACAGCTGCCTGTGACAGGGGCAGGGACCAGGGAGTTCAGTGGCTCCCAAGGCCACCCCATACATGGAAGATATTGCTTCACTAACCCCCTGCCCTGGCATCCTGTGCATAAAAGGCAGGCTCTAGCTTCACCAGCTGAACTTTAGGAGATGATCATTTGGGAGCAAAGAATAGATATATTACTCTTCCCATCCCTAGCACTTACTGGGAAAGTCCTATGCTGTAGGTACTGTACTTTCAGGGAGCAAAATCTCCCCTCATGAAGTTTAAAACTTGGTGGAAGAGACAAACATTAATCAAAGAATTAGACAAGTGAAAATAAGCATCGCAGCTCCAACCAGTGCGATCAGAGAGTGTGTGAGGCGGGGAATTGGCCATTGAGCTGAAATTTGAAGGATGAGAATTTAACTAGGCTATGGAAGCAGGGAAGCGCTTTCCAGACAGAGGGAATCATGTTTGCAAGGCCTTATGGTGGGAGCATGTTGACATTCTGAGAGGTTGAAAAGCAACTCTTGTGCCACTGGGTGCATGACAGCCCCGTTCCATGGGATTGGGTCCCCACAAGAGGACCAAGTGTGGGCATGTTGAGTTTGAGGAGCTTCTGAGAGTACTAAAACATGATATTTAACAAGCAGTGGGATCTATGGGTCTAAAATTCTGAGAAGTTTAGACTAGAAATAGAAATTTGCTAGTCCACCGAAACCATGGGTTTTATGAGATTTCCTGGATAAAAGAAAATATTACTATTAACTGGATCTTAGAGAGAGCCAGCGACAAAGTAAGATTGAGAACTTGGGTCTTCTGATTCCTGGCACCATCTTGCTGCCCCTCTGGCTCACAGAGGTGACACATCAGATCACCAGTTCACTGGGGGGGTTGATGTCTTCCTGAACGTGCAGGCATTGGACTCTGAGGAGTCAGCTCCAGCTTTCACACCGGGTCACCTAGGTTGAGGCCCACAGTGTCACACACTTAAAGGCCTGTGGAGGGGAAGAGGGTACACCTAGGCCAAGTGGATGGAACACTACAGGTTGTGCTCAGCAAGCACAACTTCCTATTGATCAGGGCTGTGCAAGGTGGAATGTATGGCTCTAGGAAGTAGAGAACTCCACATCCCCAGCAAAAGTGGAGTGAGCATTTGATGTGGATGTGGTAGAAAGGTGTCTGATGAGGATTTGGACAACCTGGTCTCTAGCCTTTTGTGACCTGTAAGATGTCTGCAGTCTGCAAGTGCAGGAAATTCTCATGCTCCGTCCTGCTGGGTTTCTGGGCCTGCCCGCCCTGCCTTTTGTGTGTGAAACATGGGGAGCCTCTTGGTGTGTATGTTGCAGCCTCTTGCTGCAACACATTTGGACAAATGTCTCGGTGAAGCCCGCTTGAAGGGGAAGGGCAGTGCTGCAAAAACAAGGCCACAGTGATTAAGGTCCCCTTCCCTCCTGGCCACGCTTTGAGAGGTCTCCTAAAGGACCTTCAGTTGGTAGATTTTTTTTCCACTCCTTGTGCCTTTAAGTTTATCTGACATCACGCTCCCTTACCTCCTAGTTAAATAGTTAATGACCTGTTTTAAAAACGACAATGGGAAGCCATTTCCCACTTGAAGAGAATTTAGAGGTGAATCTTTTGGTCACATAAGTAATCATCAATGGGGTTCTTATATCTAGATTTCCAAGCGTTGAATCTTTCTGAATGAGGGTCCTGCCACTTAGATCACGAGTCTCCCCTAAATATGTTTGGTTTGCCCTGCCAGACACTGCTGTCAAAATAAATTTCAGGTGAGTTAAAGTAAAGGAAAAATACACCAAAAGAATGGCTTGGCTACACGGGCTCCCTTGGAAGGACTCCCACGTTCCTGCATAATGACTGTGCGTGTTGCCAGCGCTGCTGGGAGCACAGTCCTCACTGTTGGTTCCATGTCATTAGCTTCCAGAAAGCTCTCTCTCCTCTGGTGCCTCCCTAGAAAGGACATGATTGGGGTCTGAAGTGGACTGACTCATCTTGGGGGGTCCTTGGCACTTTGTTGTACAAAAGATCACCAAGAGCCTTAGCCAAGGCTGCAAAGAACACTGTTCCTGAAGATGTTGCTACAGGGGACTCTGGAGGAGAATCATAACTACCAGAGGTAGCAGTGAGGGCTGGGAGCACAGACACCAGAAGGAGGTGAGAGACGCCAGTCATAGACGTCTTCTCCAGAAACCCTCTCTTCTGTGTGTGGAGGGAAAGACGTGAGATTCAGCAGGGGCTGTACCAACTCGGGAGCTTTGTGGGGTCATCTCCAGTAGCTCAAGGACCACAAGAGACACCACGGGTCTCCAGTGTACCTCGGGGAGGCATTTTGGAAAGAGGAGAGATTTGGAAGTGGACAGACTTGAGTTCAAAGCCAAGCTCCTCTGGTTTACGAGCTGTGTTATTCTGGGTAGGTTACACAACCTCCCTGAACTTCCATTTTGTCATACGTAGTCATAATCACGAACTTCTAGTGAGGGCTTGCTATCAGTAAGGCACTGAGCTGAGTGGTCTTCAAGCCTCCTGTAAGTGAATTTTCACTGAGGATCTCCAAGCGAGGTAAAGCGTCTTTCCCATTTCATTGTTTCAATCACACCGTCTCAGCACCATGGACAGCGGGAGAGGTGTTGGGAGGAGGAGACTAGGCAGAGGTTAGATCACCCCTCTGAGTGGGGCGGGAGCTAGGGTGTGGGCAGCCCCAGGAGCAATGGGAGACATCGTCTTCACCCTTGGCAGAGGTATCCTCCTCTGTACTCCCTTCCCTTTCCTCTCTCCTTGCAGAATGTCCATTGACACAGCTGTTTCCTCCACCCCCAGACCAACTAAGCTGTAAGTCAGTCACTTGAGGGCAGGGACACTGCCTTTCTTATCTCTGAATCCTCAGGGACCTTCTACAGTACTGGGCATGTTCCTGACACTCCATAAAGAAAGATGAATAGATGAATGAATAAATGAATGAATCGGTCTGTTCGGCTAGCAACATCTAAATCCCCTCTCATCTCTAAGATTCTAGTCACAGTTCAGCCTCTGTGTGACCCTAGAGAAGTCATTTCCCCTCTCTGGGCCTCAGTTTCTTCTTCTGTAAAATGAGAGCAGTAGAACAGATGCTGTCTAAGGGTTCTCTGAGCTTGGCAATTTTATGCCATCTGCAGTTGCCAGTAAGCCCAGAGCAGTCCAAGAGCCTCTAGGTTTCTAGAAGTCTCCTTCCTTGAGCAGCAGGCAGTATAATGCTTAGCCCAGGGTGGTTGACCTGGTCATTCATTAGGAACGCCATAGTGCAAACTAGCTGACACTTACTCATTGCCTGTGGTGTACACATCCCTGCTTGGCACCGTAGAGTGTTCAAAGGCAACTGAGGCTTTTCATGGGGGATAAGACCCATCCACAAATGTTCATGATACAGGGTCTGCTATGGAGAGTATCTTAGAAGAGGGTTAAGCCATCATGTTTTGTGGATTCATAGAGAAAAAAATTATAATATCTGGTGTTTTAGCCCATTTTCTGTTGCTCTAACACAATACAACAGACTGAGTAATTTATAAACAACTGAAGTTTATTTTGCTCATGGTTCTGGAGGCTGGAAAGTCCAAGAGCATGGCACCAGCATCTGGTGAGGGTCATCCCATGGCGGAAGGTAGAAGGTGAAAGTGAGCATGCGAGACAGAGGTGAGAAGAAGTGGGTTAAACTCCATCCTTTTATTGGGTGCCCAATCCCACAATAAGTAACCCACTCCCACAATAATAGCATTAATTCATTCATGAGAGCAGTGGCCCTATAGTTCTGTGGTCTTGGGGCTGGACCCACTGCCACGGCTTCACTAGGCATTGTCCTAATGGGGACTCTCTGCAGTGCCTCTTGCTCTGTGGCAGTTTTCTGCCTAGACATCCAGACAGTCTGTGGTATATTTTGAAATCTAGGTGGAGGAAGCCATGCCTCCACAGCTCTTTCATTCTACATGCCTGTGTAATTAACACCACATGGACATTGCCAAGGGTTACTGTTTCTACCTTCCAGAGCAGCAGGTCAAGCCATGCCTGGACCTACTTAAATGACAACTGGGGAAGCCAAAAAGCACTATGCTGGGATATGGAGAACAGAGTCCAAGGCAGCTGTGGGCAGCGAATTCATGGAGGGTGCCTCTAACCATACCCCAAGACCTGTCCTTCTAGAGCTCTGGACCTGTGATGGGAGGGGTATTCTTAAAGATCTCCAAAATGCCTTCAGGGTCTTTTTCCCATGTCTTGATGAATAGCACCTAGTTTTCTTCTATCCATATTAATCTCTTTAGCCACACCTTTCGCCTGTCCTCCCAAACATGCTTTTTTATTTTTTATGTGATGAGACTGAAAGTTTTCCAAATCTTTCTGCTCTGCTTTCCTTTTAATTATAAATTCTGTCTTTAAGTCATTTCTTTCTTCTTGCATCTCACTGTATGTGGTTAAAAGTAGCCATTCAGCTGGGTGAACACTTTGCTGCTTAGATATTACTTCTACCAGATACCCTAGTTCATTGCTCTTAAGTTCTACATTCTATAAATTCCTAGCACATGGATACAATTCCTCCATATTCTTGGCAACTACATGATGAGGATGGCCTTTACTCCAGTTTCCAATTCCTTGTTCCTCATTTCTGTCTAAGAAACTCATCAAAATGGCCTTTGCTGTCCGTATTTCTATATACAATCTGGTCATGACCATGTAAGTAATCTCTAAGAAATTCCAAACTTTCTCTACCACTCTCCTCTTCTTCTGAGGCCTCACCAGAAGTACCCTTACTGCCCCTCTGTTCATGGCAACGAGGCTTTTTCTAGCCTGCTCCTCCAAATTCTCTCAGCCTCCACTCACCACTCAGTTCCAAAGCTGCTTTCACATTTTCAGACAGTGCCGTTGTTTGGTAGCAATTTTCTATCTTCGTCTGCTTTCTGCTGTTACAACAGAATACCGCAGACTGGGTAATTTATAAAGAATTGAAGTTCATTCAGAATCAGCTCGTGGTTCTGTGAGCTGGGAAGTCCAAGAACATGTCACTGGCATCTGGAAAGGGTCATCCCATGGCGGAAGGTAGAAGGCCAAACTGAGCATGTGAGACAGAAAGGAAGTGGGCCAAACTTCATTCTTTTATCAGGAGCCCATTCCCTTGATAACTAATCCACTCTCTCAATAATGGCATTAATCCATTCACGAGGGCAGAGCCCTCAGGGTGTAATTACCTCTTACAGGAGCCACCTGTTAATACTGTTTCAAAGGCAACTAAATTTTAACTTTTGGAGGGGACATTCAAATCACAGAATCTGGTTAAAAATGTGTGGGGGGGTGTCTTTTTATAGGAAATGGTGTTTGAAGGGCCCTGAGAGATGAGTTAGACTTGAGCAACCAGAGATTGAGGAAGGCACATCAGTCAGAGGGCTCAGGGGAGGCAAATGGGGCACAAAGTCCTTATGAGGGAAATAGCAGATGATCTAGTTTTGCTGACCACAGCTTATAGGGTCAGCCAAGGGCACTATTGGGTTAAGACCCTGAATGCCAAAATGAGGAGTCTGCACTTCACACAGCAGGCAGTGGGGAGCCACTGAAGGTTTCTAAATTAAAGAATAATGGCAGAACCACCTTTGGATAAATTAATTTTGGCACCACAAGTAGAATTGTTTAGAGATAAGAGATACAAAAACAGGAGATGGGAACTGGGGAGGGGGTGATTTGGAGGTTGTGGCAATGGCACAGGTGAGAAATGACACAGGACTCTCAACTGGGGTGGTGGTGGCAGTGCTAAGAAGCTAGATGCACCACTAGGGGCCGCTGTGGGGTAGAACCCCTGTGACTTAGCAAGTGACTGGACAGAAGTCAAGAGAGAAGTCCCCGCTGCCTCTGAGGCTTTGGTCATGCTTGGCTCACCGCTTAGTAGGGTGGTGGTACCAAGAGAAGTGGCAGGTAGAGGACATGCTAGTTGATTGAGAGATGAGGTGCTAGGGAGAGATGAGGTGCAGATGGAAAATGTGGGTTGGGACATGTTGCGTGTCATATGCTGGCCTGGTGCTTCATCTGTAAAACATGGGAGTTGGATCACATGATCAATCGATGTGCACCTACTATGAGCCAACCCTGCACGAGGCACTTTATACACATTGGCTTATTTTATCGTCACAGCCTGTCTCTAAGACAGGCATTGCTATCCCTCCCAGCCATGAGATACTGTAATTCTATGATTCCGTGATTCCAGTCTGTTACCAAATGATGCTCTTTTCCTTTGGAACAAGTCAAAATCCTGCCTCTTTTTTGAGCTCTTCGGTGGAAACAAACAAATCACTGTCATTTCTAAAGCTTTAGCTGAACTTGACATTCTCTGATGAGTTGTCAAGATGCATTCTGCAAAGCCAGCCTTTATGCAAAGCTGGTCTGTGCCTCTGGTGCAGGGGGAGCAGAACTCTGTATGCTCGGGCTCTAGCCTCTGCCAGCTGTCTCAGCTCTCACTGTACTTCCCTGTGGCCCATCTCCTTCTGGTCACTGCAAGGATGAGACCAGGAGAGGTGAGCTTTATTTGAGGTCATAGGGGAGCAGGTCCTGCTTTCACTCAAGGGACTTGGGGCATGAGGCATGCCAGGACCTCAGTGGCATCTGTAGTTTGGGAGATGAGGCAGGGTTTAGACACCCCATAAAAAAAGGTGGTACCAAGCATTTCTTAATTTTCCCAGCTAAAGGGAACTCCTTGTTCCTCTGGACATCCCCACAGCACTTGGTCCCAGCTGTCCTTTGGAAAACTTGACTTTTAACTTTGTGTTCATGATCTACATTCATAGATTATTTCCCCCTCTAGACTATAAGCTATTTGAGAATGGAGAAGAGAATGAAGGAAATAACATTCAGTAAGACCTATTATGGGCCAAGTAATATACTGGTAACTTTATAACGATTATTTTGTCTATTTAATCCTCAGAACAGCCTGGTGAGGACCGGATTACCATCCTCATTTTCTAGATGAAGAAATCAAAGATTGGAGCAATTGGGTAAATTCTGGAAAGTGCTTAGACAGGTGTCTGGTGCAAGTACTCTATAAATTATAGCACTAATGATTATTATTGAATATCCTGTCCACGTTCTTACACCCTGGAATTTAGTCCAGGTTGGACCGAGTCCAGCGTCCGTACATGGCTAATCTCTCTGGGTGGTACAGTGTCCACTACGGTAATACAGGAAGTGCTCCCCAAATTGTGGGGCAGGTCCTTTCTTCTTTCCTTTATATCCTTGGCCCTGCCACACCCCACACAATGTTTGGAATATCTCAATTGGTCTCCAATAAAGAATTATGGAGTGACTGATTGATCAAATGAATGAATGAAAGTCAACTCTAAAACTAGTCTACAGGGAACACCTTCAGCAAGTCCTTACATGAAAAGGAAATTCTCCACTACATTTTACTGTCCTTGTTCCTCTGCTCAAAGTGGCTGAGGATCTTATCAGAGGAACCAAATAGAGATGTCTTTGTCACTCGCTCTGGAAGTGAGCTTCTTAAGTGTGTGAGAAGGAGCTTGGTCTTAGTGACATCAGGAATCCAGGAACCCAGAAGGAAAGACGTTTTTGGCTGATTCATGAGCTGAGCCCATTTAGAATAATCAGATCTCCCATCCGTACCACACTCCCTCCCAACCAGCCTTTGAAACACTTACAGCCTATGCATTCACAAATGTGTGCACACACACACATAGCCCAATGCTTAGAAAACCTGCCCCAAGAAAACCTGAGCTATTCTGTGACTATCCACTCCAGGCCTTAGTTTTCTCTTGTGAGTGTTGAGACAACCATTGGACTAGACCAAGCCTGAATTCTCCACCAGGTCCAATACTCTGCAACTCTCAGCTTGGCACAGTAATGCTTTCAGCCTCTGCTCTTTTCTTCCCAGATGCCAGAGCCCATGATAGGGAGAGGCCCGGCTCTGGGGCCAGAGGTGACCAGGGTTGGTAGACAAATCTCTGGCACAGACCTCCCGGTGCAGAGAGTGCCCACTGGGAACTCTGGGTCCAGAGCAGGCTCAGGTGGGACCCCAGGGCCAAGTGGATCAGCTGCCCTGTTCTATGCCAGGTGCTTACCTAGTCCCTGCTGTCCTTATATCTCAATCAGCTTGTAATGTGCTGACGATGACAGAAATAGCAGGAAGGATCAAATGTACACGATAAGCCAGGGAGAAGGGGGACACGTGAATCAAGGGGAAGGGTGGAGAGAGCACTCTGAGTAGAGTGGGGACCTGATTGTCACGTTGGAGGCTAGCAACGCATCAGGGAGAAGGAATGGCCAAGGGGCCAGCTCCTAATGACAGTGGGATGCTAGGGAAAGTCAGACAAGGCAAGGGTCCCTCTGAAGTCCTTGCCTCGGAAGATCACCCAGGGAGGTTCCAGGGCGGTTCCTGACTCCAAGGGATTCTTGACAGGAGGCTTGTTACTCCGAAGGGCTCGAGTACAGGACACAGCTGCAGGAAGTACCCAAACCTTGAGCAAGCCCTGCAACAGTAGAGAAGTGTGTGTGCGTGTGTGTGTGTGTGTGTGTGTGTGTTTGTTTTGAGGGACAGCTGTTCCCAGAGAGCCTGGTGAACTCTCTATCCCTCCAATGCCACCTCCATTCCTGCCCAAGATTTGAGCCACTAGGAACTGGGTCAGCGGCAGCAGGAGATTCTGCCACAGGCCATTACCCCCCAGCAGTAACTCCTTCGGGAAAGACCTCCGGGAGCATTAATAGTCTGAACCGCAGGGAAGAGCAACCCCAGCCAGAGCCCAGGAAAACAGCAATTCATCAGAATCCCAGAAAGATTCACGCGTCACCTAAATATAGAAACTGCCATCCTGCCCAAAGTGAGGTGAGCTCTGTGTCAGCTGTCAGCGCAGAGCACGGGGCAGGCCAGGAGGAGCAGAGCAGGGAGCTGGTGCCAGACACACCCACAGGGCTCGGGCAGGCCCCAGGCCAGGCCGCGGGCAGGGCAGAAAGGCCTGCCCAGAGTCTGGAGCCCGGGATCGGGAGAGAATGAGCGGCAGCAAGGTGTGTCAGCATGGGCTCCATGGCAGGACACACATGCCTCGGCATCCCAGTTACGGGACCTGGAGCATGATGCTGAGCCTCCCCGAGCACTTGCCTGTGACGTGAGGTCAGCCGCAGTGGCTCATCCCCAAGGGACTCACGGACCCTCCCAGCCCCGCCTGGTGCTTTTCCCCTCAATGTTGCATGGGCTGCTCCTCCGCCACCTTCATACCTTTGCTCAGATGCCCCCTTCTCAGTGAGACCTTCATGACCACCTACTTAAAACCACAACCGGCCCCGGCACTTCCCGGCCCCAGTCCCCTCTCTCGGCACTTTCCCCACAGCACTTAACGTCATCTGATGTATTCTGCATCACGCAGGACTTGTTCCTCCGTTGCCTGTCTGCCGCACTGGCATGCAAGATCCTCGTGTTTGCTTCTGTTTTGTTCAATGCTGTATCTCTCATGCCTAGAGCAGTACCCAGGATCTGACAGGTGTTCAACAAGCACTCACCAAATGAACGAATGAGGGATTGCATGAATGAATGAATGAATGAATGAGCTGGTGTATGGTAATCGCTTGGCGCCTTATGCCTGGCATACGTGGGTGCTAAACGAAGGTTAGGCTCCTCCCCCTTCCCATCAGCGGTGGCGGGCTGTAGGCAGATGACATCTGGTAAGGGGTTGTCACAAGAGTGAAGCAGAGGTTCGAGGGGATCGGGGTGCAGGTCGGGGCGGGGGAGCAGATGCCGTATGTCAGTGAGGGGCACCCCAGAACCACAGAGAGACAGGGTGGTGAGTCGGTTTGCAGGCAGCCAGGCTCCCTCTTGGAGGGAAGTTTGGAGGCAGGACTCTGGTTCCCAGGGACCTTTGCACATGATGCCTCTCTGCCAAAAAGGTCATGCTATTTCTCTGCCGTGTAAACTGCTCCTTGTGTGCTCAGGGAAGCCCTCTCTGACACTCAGACACTGGATACCGCCTCTGTGGTCTGCAGGCTCTGGGCTTCCCCCATCAGAGGTGTGGCCCCCAGCTGCCTTTGTGTTCTCGCCCCACCCATCCCCACGCCTGCCCCAGCAGACTGAGCGTCCTGGGGGCAGGACCATGTGGGGTTTGCCGCCCTCTCCCCAGAGCTGAGCCCAAGACCAGGTGTATTGTAAACTGTGTCAGAGTTCAATGCAGGAAAGAGAAACAGCCATGGTCACTTTGGGCATAAAAGGGATTCACGGAAGGAAATGGGGCGCATACAAAATTACTGGACAAGACAAAGGACCAGGCTCCAGGTGACCCTCAGAATAAGCCACAGAAGTTGCTGCCACCAGGGGAGCTGCTACCTGGAAGGCGGGGAAGCAGGAGGCCACTGCCCCGACGCCCACTCCCTTACCTTTTAGACACCCACAAAACAGCAATTGGTCTGTGAAACACATTCCCGGTCACTAGCACCAGGATTCAATAATGAGCCAAGTGCAGGTGCAAGTTTACCCAGTAACTAGAACCCGAGCATGGAGTCCGGGCTTGCCCAGAGGGGAAGCCTCTGGAGTAGGGCAGACTCATTCTGGGGCCTCGTGACTCGGCCTAAAGGTGGGCTGGGGTGAGCACAGGGCTTCAGCTGGGGCTAGGCGGGGGCCGTATGGGCACGGAGACAGGCCAGCATTACAGCAGCTGACTTCCAGACATATTCTTTGCCTGTTTAGGAATTTTCTTCTGTCTGATATCACTTGAAAAACATGGGCCACCCTTCTGGGGTTGAGGGAGATATTCCATGTAGGATTTGTGTGATGCCTTTTGGCCCAAGGTGCTGACACAAGCGTCCTCTGAGCATGCGTCATTCACCCCGAAGACCGCATGGCAGCCACCCAAGCCTTCCTGGGGTGGCCACAGGATTTGCTTCTCAGCTAGGTTTGATCAGGAGCTAATTGGATCTGTAACCCCAGGAGTTACAGCTTTCAGGGAGGGGTAGAGTGGGGGCTAGTATTAACCAAGCTCTCACAAAAGGCTGCACCATAAATAGAATGCCAAGTGATTAACTTGCCATGGACGAGATCACTGCCAGGCAACATGAAAGAGTGCTGTCCCGTGGTCGGCACCTCCCTCTCTCAGCAAGATCCCCTCGGCAAGCCTCGCTTGATGGAAAACAAAGGGATCCTGGTTATGATGACAGCTAAGGTCATACATCATGCTGACCTGAGGTCCCTGTCTCTCCCCAGGGAAGCAATGTGGTATGCCAAAGGCACAGTTCTGAAATTTAAAACCTAGTTCAAATCCTGGCTCCATCACTTATTAGCTGGGAAAATCCCTCAAGCTCCCCGATCCTGTGTGAAGAATGGGATAGGTATATGACCACCTGGGATCCTGGCGAGGTTCATATAAAATGCAAAGGAAAAGATTCCAGCCTCTGGGTACCAAGATATTTGCTGACCACATGCTATGTGCCAGGCACTGTGTCAGGCCTTGGGCATGTAATTGTGAACAAGGCTGAGAGAGAACCCTTACCTTCAAGGATCTTATATTCTAGTGAAGGGAAACAAATAAGAAGCAAGCAAAAAATAATAAAATGTTTAGGTGAGGATAAGTGCATTAAAGAAGATAAAATAGGGTGACATGGAAGAGTGTGATGGTGGCACAGGGTGGAGATATGGCGTTAACTAGGATTGGAGAAGGCCTTTCAGAGAAGTCGAACTTGGAGCTAAAACTTGAGTGGTGTTAAAGAGACAGCCATGCAAAGGGCAGGGAGAAGCAGCAAGAAGAGCAGCACATGCAAAGGCCCTGCGGTAGGAACAATTAGGTTTGAAAGTGAAAGAAGGGAAGACAGGATGCCTGACACACTACCTGGCACATAGTAGGTGCTCTATAAACATTAGTCATCATCCACACTCCAGCAGGAAAGACTGGGTTACTCATGTCAGCCAACTCACCAGCCCTTCCTTAGACTCAGATACCTGAGTCTGGATTCCTTCATTCTGAAGCAGGCCCTTGTCTTCCGTTATAACAATGCAAGTTACTGCTTCTCTCAAGGTGATTGTATTCCAGGCTTGTGAGAAGGTTGGTGGAATCCCCTCAATTCTGCAGCAACCTGGCTCCAACCTGTCCCTTAGACTGGGTCTCTGCTGCTGATGGCTTAATCTTACCTCCCTATGTCAAACTTATTAGCTTCAGTTTCAAAGGAAGGTGTCTCCTGTCCTTGCCCCAGATTTGTTCACTCTGAGCACACTGGCCAAATGACTCAGAGGCGGCAGGGCTGAGCTGGCAGCCAGGTGTTCAGAAGTGCCCAAGGGCCTCTCCCCACCTGTGAGCAGTGCTCCCAGCTCACAGTCCACAGGTCAGCCCCTGTCCACCCAGACCCCCTCCCAGCCACCTCCCCATCATCCAGGCAGGGACCTGTCAGAGGGGCTTCCCTGCTCTGTGCTACCCTCCCTTGGTTGTGTTTTAAAGAAATAGCAGTCTCTGCTGTCTGGTCACTTGCAAGGGAATGGGAGAGAGGCTCTGCCTTTGCAGAACGTGGGGAGAATGATCTCCAAGTGGCCCAGAAATGAGGAGAAAGCAGCTCTGGGCTGTCTGACTACAGCGTGGAGGATCAACAAGGAGGCAGAAAGCATCAGGAAGGACCCAAGTACAGAGACACCAAAGTGGCCCTGAAGGCAGTGTTGGCAGAGGAAGGGCTCTGGCTATCAAACCACAAGGCTTGAATCTCTACATGTCTAACTGTTTTCCCATCTATAAAATGGGAATGAAAATCCCCATTTTGTTTCAGGGTTCAAATAAGATACTGCAAATGAGATTCCTTTATAAACTTTAAAGCTTTGTGAATTGTTCTTTCTCCTGAGACCGTCTGGGTGGGAGTGGGACGTCAGCTCTGGACACCTAAAAATATTAGCAATTATCATCATCCACTGAGCATTTTCTACATGCCGAGCATTGTGCACGCTACGTGAATTGTCTTGCCAGTTTCTTCCAGATCTAGGAGGTGAGTGCTAGCGTCATCTTCATTTTACAGTTGAGGAAATCGAGGCACAAGGAGATTAAACAACTTGTCTAAGTCACACATCTAGCAAGCAGTCTGACTCCAGAGCCCCAGCCCTTACACACTACATACGTCTACTTCAAACCAGCACCGCACCGGGAGACCCGGGAGGAGCCCCTATCCCAAGAGTGGGCACTTTCAAGCCATTTCTGTTAGGACTCAAAGTCCTCCAGGGAGGAGGGGGACTGGCCTAGGCAGGTCATGTGGTGAGGGGAAGAAGCCCAGGACAGGTAATTTGGAGAACTAGATTTTAGCAACTATGTATGACCTCTGACCCTTCACCTCTCTGGACCTCCGTTTCTCCATCTGTAAAACAGGAGGAAGAGAAAAGATTATTCTAGGACATTGTGTCGCATCCTTTTGGACCATAGCCCAATTCAGCAGCATAAAAGAACCCCAACAGCCACCTGCCCATCCACCCCCACTTTCCAGCAGGAGAGGGACTCAGAGGTATATGACAGTGTTACAATGCAAGCAATTTGGGGGCAAGACGAGAGCAGGATTTGCTTTAGGAATGGGAGATGGATGATTCATAGTTGAACTGCAAGGCACACGTGCCTTAAAACCCAGCCACTGAAAAAGCACAAGCCCAAACCACGCACAACAAACTAAATTGGTAATAATGAAACTAAACTAGTGGTAATTTATAATTAAAAAGCAAGAACGGTGGCAGCTGGAGAGCAGCACCAACTCGAGACAACTCTGCCAACGTCCTCGCTGGTAACCACACGCAACCCCGCTCACCGGCTCGAGCTCTCAGCTGGGCTCAGGTGTGGTGGGACATGAGCAGGGCCACCCAGGTTGCCTGGCACCCAGGCTTCTGGGCTACTGACTTAGCATTTTCAGTAAACTCCAGCCACACACTAATTCCATTTGTGAATATTGATGTTTAGTAACTCTTTGAACCTCACTTGATTACAAGAGCTGGCCTTTATTGAACGCCAGCAGGTGCCTATCCCTGCACTAAGCTCGCTGCAGGATTGTCCCATGGAACCCTCACGATGCTATATAGCTAGGTGCCCGGGCTGTCTTCATTGCACAAATGAAGAGAGAATGAGCAGCTATCGGAGGCCACATGGCTAATAAGTGGTGGAATCAGGTTTTGAATCCAGGCAGTCTGCCCCTAGAGCCCACTGTGCTGTATTGCATTTCTTAGGCCACCGAGAAGCAGGCCTTACACCAGGTAAAAGTTCTTTGGCAATGCCAGTCGTTTGCCTGAAAGAACAAAGACACGATTTACAGTATTGGATTAGTTCAGCGCCCTCCTGGAGGTCCTTGGCATTTGTGGCACAGCCCAGGGCCCTACAAGCAGCTGATATTCCACCGGCCCCTGGTCCAACCCTCATTCAGCCCTAGAGCAGTGGTTCTCAACCGTGGAGACTGTACTTCCCAGGGGACATTTGGCAACATCTAGACACAGTTTGGGTTGTCACAACTGTGGGAGGGGAAGGTTCTGCTGGTTCCTGGTTGGTAGAGGCCAAGGATGCTGCCAAACATCGTATTATCTGCAGGACCACCCAGCCCCCCACAACAAAGAACTAAAGAGGCCATTAGTGCCAAGGTGGAGAAATTCTGCCCTAGACTCATGGCTCTGGACCAAGCAAGTTGCCCTTGGAAACAGTGTACAAAAGGATGGCTTCAGGCGGAGTAGAAAGCAAGGGACCATGACATGCCAGCCCACGAGTACATGAGGCATAGTAAGGAGAGGCAGGAACTGGAGCTGGACTGCCTGGGCTGGAATGTCCTCTGTTTTACTCTCTAGCTATGTGACCTGGGACAAGTGGCTGAACTTTTCTGAGCTTCAGTTTCCTCATCTGTAAAATAGGGATAACAGCATTCAAGTGGAACTGGAGGAGCTGAGAGAACAAATCAAGGAGTGGGGTTCGGAGCCAGCAGACAGGACAAGGCAGCAAGCCTGCTGACTCCCTAACACCTAGGTGATGTGCGGGGTGGGGCCACCTGCCCCTCACAGCCTCGTGAGTGTCCTCCTCGACCCAAGACCGAGGAGAAGAGTTGCAAGCTGCTGGGACACGCCTCCCCCACGGGGAACCCCCGTCTTTTCACTAGCCACAGCTCAGAGGTCATCTCGCCTTTCCCAGGAGAGGAGGCTGGATTCATTCATTCATTCATTCATTCACTCAACAAGTATTTGGTGAGCACCTCCTAAGAGCCAGGCATCATTCAAGGCACCTGGGATGGAGCAGTGAACAAACAGATGAAGACTCAATCACAGAAGACAGGCAATGAGCAAATCAGCAAGGTTATCGCGGTAGGATTCCAGATAGTGGTGAGTGAGAAAAGCAAAACAGGAGAGGATAGGACGTGCCATGCATTCATTTCCATCTCCAACAGGTGAAATTTGAGTCACCCTGAAAACCTTGAAAATGGGGAAGGAGCAAGCCATGTGGACCGTAGGGAAGAGCATTCCAGGCAGGGGGAGCAGCAAGGGCAGAAGCCTGAGGTGCACTTGGAGAGCTTGCGGGAAGCAAGCGGTGTGAGCGGCGGGAGGGGGTGAGCTCAGAGAGGCCTGACTGTGCAGAGCAGGGCAGGCCAGGCCACGGTGACCACTGTGGCTTTGACCAGGAGTGAGATGGAAGCCAGTGGAGGGCAGCTTCGGGGAAACTTCGCTCAGTCACTCCAGCGGCTCTGCTGCAAATGCACAGTATGGGCGAGAGGCAGGGAGACCTGTCAATATTCCAGTTGACAGATGGAAGTGCTCAGACCAACGTGGGAGCAGGGAGGTAGCAACATGCTTGGATTCTTGATACATCGTAACAATAGACCCAGTTGGATTGTCCGGGGGTTAGATGTGGGGCATGAGGGAAAGAGGAGTTGAAGGTGACCCCGGGGTGTCTGACAGAAGAAACTGCAAGGGTGTAGTTTACTTACAATAAGCTATTTACTTATATGAGGAAGGCCACGTGCTAGGAGAAAGATGAAGAGTTTCAGAATTAGACTGCATTTGGCTCTGCATTTGCTTGTGGCTCTGCTGTTTAAAGGTTGCATAGTCAGTCACTTAACCAGAAGAGCCTCAGCTTATTCAGCTGTAAAATGGGCATGATAGTGCCTATCTTGTAGAGATCAAAGAGGGATGTGAGCCTGGCCCAAAATAAAATTTAGGGCCATTTCTTCCATGACATCATTCTTGGCCTTCATTTTGGCCCAGCCACTGATTGGCCGCATTTCCCTGGGGGTGCCTGGGGTTGGACAAACAGTGGAGGTAAGGAATCCTCATTTTCATTGGCCAGGGAGAGGGGCACTGAGGAGGGGACTGCTGGGCTTTGTGGCCTTCACCAAGCCTCCTCTTATGAGCTAGTTGCAGTCCCTGGGTCCCCATCCTGCCCTGCGGGGGGGGGACCTCAAGCTCCTCCCGGACCCACTGTGTCAGGCTCCATGTCCCGGGGCAAAGAAAGGAGAGTATTGGAGCCAGCATTTTCGTAGCACCTCGAGAGGCTCAGGCAGTGGTTCCCAGCCCTGGCTGCACAACAAAATCGCCAGGGTAGCTTTGGAAAAAAATCATGTCCCAGCCTCCCTCCCCCGCCACCCCCAGTCTGATTTAATCAGCTCTAAGTGCAGCCCAACCCAAGCACTAGTAATTTTAAAAGCTCCCTAGGTTGATTCCAATGTGGAGCCAAGTTCTAGAAACTCAAGGCCAAGTTGTGATTTTGTTCATTTTACAGACATAAAAAACTGTGACTCTCAGAGACATTTAAGTGACTTCTCCAGGGTCTCTCAGCTGCAAAGCGGTAGAGCCAGGATTCAAACCCTGGTCGGTCTAACTCCAAGCCTAGTGTCCTTCCACCACATTAAGTTGAGGCCATAAGAGAAAATGCTTGCAGTGCACTTAAGTAGTATTCTGTGGCTCATTAGCTCCTTTACAGAAAGACTTGTGGAGGCAGAAATGGCCAAAGAAACAAATCATACGCGTTAGGATGCTCGCGGCATGTAACAGCTTGTATCCGGAGTGATTCAGAAGTCAGGGGGGAAATGGATCCAATACACAGACGTTCGCTTTCCAGATGGCTGCGCAGACACACCTGGCGGGCAGATCCAAGCGTCCTTGTCAGATAAGCGAGGCGAGGATTAGTTCAGGAACGGCCATGGTCGGTGCACGGAGCGCGCAGCCGATGCCAGACGCGGGGCCGGGCGCCGGGCTCCTCGCTGCGCTCCAGCAAACCCGTGCAGGCTGCAGGCACCAGCAGCCCTGTGGCTCTGGAAGCCTTGGGGCTCCAGCTGCAGCCGCCGCTCTCACAGGTGGCGCTTGGAGAAAAGACCCCGCTGCAGCCCCCACCAGCTCGGCACCGCGGCGGAGGTGAAAGGCAGTCGGGACGCTGGAAGCTTGGCCCTCGGTGTCCTCGGCGCAATTAGAAATGCAAATACGCCACACAGTAATTACACACGAGTTTCCACTTCTCTTCCAGCCTCACAAACCACCTGTTATGAAATTAGAGGGGATTTATTTTTTAATTAATGTGACAGTAATTAGCAGAAAGTTCAGATGCTTGGAACTAGACCTGCACGGGGAGGTAAGCATGGAAAAACAGTGCGATTTTATTGCTCAAAAAGCTCCAAGCATGTTTGGAATTCAGTAAGCGCTCCTCGCTGCCTCCTTGGTTATTTGCATCTGTGTTTGGAACATGGGTGTGCATCTTAAAACTAAAGAGGCCTGGTGGGTAGAGCACAGGCATCAGGCTCAGTGGGCCTGGATTTGAATCCCACATGGTTACTGGGCTGTGTGGCCTGGGAAAAGTCTCGTAACGTCTCTGAGCCCTAATTTCCTGGCTAATAAAACCTGTCTCCCCAGTACTGGGGAGATAATAATATCACCTGCCTCCCCAAGATTGCCATGAGATTGTTAGGGAAGAGTTAAGGGGGACACGACACATGCCCCTCTACCAACTTTTTAAAAAATAAAAAATAATTCATCACTATGAAAGTATAAGAGCATACAGACAGAGCCAGGCATGGTAGTCCCAGCTACTTAGGGAGGCTGAGATGAGAGGGTCACTTGAGCCCAGGAGGATACAGTGCTCCATGATCACACCTGTGCATAGCCACTCCAGACTGGGCAACATAGTGAGATCCCATCTCTAAAATGAAAAAATATACAAAAGTATGTTGTCTGACGTTGGGTTTCCCATAGGGTCCTGGTTTGCCTGGACTGTCGTGATTCTACATCTTGGGCAAACTGGGATGCCTGGTCACCCTAGTTCCTGGAAGTTGACTCTGAAATATAATCTATGTGCAGGGTGTTCGTGAAGAACCACCCTTGGGATCAATGCTTGTGGAACAGAAGGGAAGGAAGCGGGACAGGCCAGGGGGAGGGAGTCAACGGTGACTGAGCAGACCCAGCAGGAGCCCTGGCCGAACCCGCCGGAGCTCAGAGCTCAATGGCCCTCAGCTACCCTAAGTGGGGCTGAGGTGGCCAGGCCTCTGTAACTGCACATGGATCTGGGGTGGACGTGGGCTGTCTCGGGGAGGGGTGAGATCTTGGCAGGAGCTCCCCTCTCCAGCCGAGGCAACCCCTAAAGGAGCTGATGCCAGAGTCCTCTGCCCCTGTTGCTCTCAGCTTTGGGCAATGCGTCGGTCTTTCCCTGAAGGGGAATGGGGTGAGGCAGCAGTGCCCACCACAGACACAAAATCAACCACATTACCTGGGAAACACACACACTATAAATTGCGAAAGTATAAACCCTGCAAAACTATCATCAAAATAGAAAATTAAAACCTACCATTACTGCACCCAAGAAAGCCACACATACAACCCCTCTCCCTCACTGCCCAGCCAAAGATTGGAATGTGTCCACGAGTGGAGAGATCACAGCCAGCACTCAGAAAATAAAAATAAATAAATCAGTTCCCCAGACTGTCCCCACTTCCCTGTGTACCCCAGTTAATCTGTGATGGCGTTGCCCTGTGATCTTCCTTCCCACGTTCACTCTCACCCCACAAGGAAAGCCACTCTGCATCAACCCCTCCTTCAGGAGCGGGAATGGGAGCGGGGTCCCCCAGGAAAGGAGAGGGGGGCCCTGGCTGCCCGTGCTGGCTCTGCCACCACCTGGCTATGGGGTCCTGGGGAGCACTGCAGCCCTCAGACTCTGCCTCCTCATCTCTGCAACACGGATGATCACCCAGTCCCAGGACTGATATGATAAGCAAGTGAGTTAAATATGGGAAAGGACTTTTCTTGGCTACAAAACCCTGGAAACTGAAAGGCAAATGAAGGTCAGGAAGGGGCCTGCTGGGAGGAAGCAGCTGCACCGTCCTAGCCTCAGGCACGTGATCGAAAGACCCCAGGGATGACACAGTGGCCTTCCAGCTTGGGTAGGAAGGGTTTCCACTGCTGGGCTGCTAGGTCCAGTTTAAAAAAATAAAATAAAATGAAACATTTCATTGAGAGTTTCCCAGTATAAAGTTAAAAAAATAAATACCTTCTATGTTTTCATTTCTGCGGCACTGCTCGGAGCCCGTGACATGCTGATGTGCACTGTGACTCACAGCAAAGGGGTGGCATGCAGGGAATCCTGTTCATTCTTTCCTCTGAGGCTCTGCCCGGGGTTGCTGCTCTCTGGCTCCCTTTGGGAAGCCTGGGTCTCAAGAATAAGTCCAGATGCCTCAAGCTGACCATGAAAGCCCTATGTGGTCTGTGTGCCACTTCCCAGCTTCTCTGTCCCACCGCCCTGTGCAAACCTTCTGTTCCAGGGACTCCCCATTCAGTCTCCTTTGCTCATTTCTACCTCTCTGCCTTGGTTGTTATCTGTTCCTTCCTCTTGCTTTGCTTTGCCATTTATCTGAATCATCTCACCTTGGAGACCAAACTCAGACCTTCCTTCCCCTTGAAGCTTTCTCCATTGCCCCCATCTGTAGGCATCTCACCCCCCTCTGAAACAACAGAGCCCTTGGCATTCGTGACCTTGCGGTGTTAGGCACCTTTGCGAAGGCATCTTGGCTCTGCACAAGTGTGTGCTCCTTGTGCTTTCTGAGACCTCCTCTGCTAGACCAACCCTGGCATGCCTCGTGTGACCTCGTAGTGCTCCACTGGGAGGGCAGGGGGAGGAGCAAAGGCACCACCCAATCTGTGTGACCTTGAACCTCTCTGAACTTCAGCTCCCTCGTCTGCAATATAAAGATGATAATGGCATCTACTCCACAGGATGGTTGTGAGTGCTAAATAAGATGATAGAGTGAAAGTCCCCAGTGAGATGACGTTAATGGCAGGCCCTTAATCAGTACTGGTTCCCTCCTACCCTCTTGTTGAAACAAAAGGCATTGTAGAAAGGGGAGACATTTATTAAGCAAGGCTCGTGTGTGAAGCACTTTACTTACATCTCAGACTTGAGAATTATGACCTGACACATAGTCATTACTCCAGGACTGACTTAGCCCGTTTTGTGCTGCCATAACAGAATACCTGTGACTGGATAAGTTATGAAGGACAGAGATTTATTTCTCACAGTTCTGGAGGCTGGGAAGTCCGAGTTCCAGAGGCCTGCATCTTGCAAGGGCTTTCTTGCTGCATCATCCCATGGAAGAAGACAGGAGGGCACAAAAGCATGCGAGAGAGAAAGAGAGAGAGAGAGAGAGAGAGAGAGAGAGAGAGAGAGAAGGGAAGGGGAATAAACTCATCCTCTTATCACGAGCCCGCTCCCCACTCCCACAATAACTAACCCACTCCCATGATAATGGCATTAATTCACTCAAGAGGGCAGAGACATCATGGCCTGAACACCTCCTAAAGCTCCCACTTCTCAACACAGCTGCCTTGGGGATCAAGTTTCCAATACATGAACTTTTGGGTACACATTCAAACCGTAGCAAAGACCATCAATCTAGAAGTGAAAAAACCACAAAAAGAGAACTTGCTAAGGTCACACAAGAGTAAGTGGCAGAAATTAAAGCAGGAACAACTTTACTCTGATTAAAGAAAGAACTTCTTGCTCATTAATAATAAGACTCTAGCATAAGTGATTATTGGTGGAAGTGAGATTTTGGCTTCCAAAGATGTTCCAAGAAGAGAATGGACAACATTATTTTCAGGAGGATTTGGACATTTATTTGTAGGCAAGGCATCAAATATCCTGGCCCCTCCAGTTCTGGAATGTTCTGTGATTCCCTGAACAGCAGGTAGGGCATCCATGCCGAAGAAATATGCACCTGTACTGGGCAGGTGGTGGGAGGGGATTTGTTGTCATGATAAGAAATAAAATCCATTTGTCTTCAATTGTCATCACTTCTCAGTAATTAACTGGATGCTAATGACTTAGACGAAGGTTCCTCCAAGCCATAATTGAACTTTAATAAGGTGTGCAAGGAATTATAGGAAAACAAAATGGCAACGTGAAGCTGAAATGTCAGGAAAGCTGTGTGTCAACTGCCAAATCCCTAAACTTGAGCGAGAAATTCATTAATACCTGAGAGCTGTCACAGCTTTCTCAGAATTAATGAGTATCTGAATTTATTCATGCAATTACCTTAAAATAATTAGCAAGCACCCAATTCATTGTTATGAACTTCATGTGGATTATCTGGAAACACGAAGGCATCCAAGGAAGTGTGTCAGGCCTGCTGGGCCGGTGCCTGTCTCTTCAGAAATGGTGCTTTCAAAAGAAGGTAGGAAGGATGGAAAGAAAAGGAAAAGAAGAGAAAATACAATGTGGATAGCTAATTAAAATATGAGTAAATTTTCAACCTCACTATTAATCAGATAAACAAAAACTTAAAACGGGGATAGCCCATATTTTACTTAACAAATTGGAGAAGATTTTTTTAATTTTTAAATCAAATGCTGCTAAGATTTTAATGAGACAAATAGTTATGCAATGAATGTAGGAATGTAAATTGGTATAAACTCTCTGGAAACACCTATTAACATGTGTGTTTTCACTCACCTGAATATTTATTAAGCACCTACTGTATATGAGGCACTGTGCTAGTGTCTGGAAGGCATCTGCAGACCAGACATAGTATCTTTACTGAAGAATGAACAAATAGCCAACTGCACACACCCGTTACGTGATGAGTATGTAAATTATGGTTCACCTATAGAATGGCATAATTTTGTAATGGCTGGAAGTTATATTTTTACAAACTCTTAATGGTATAGGAAAATGGTCATGTTTTAATGCCAAATAAAACAGGGTAAAAATCTACCAAAGCACACAGTTCTATATGTGCTTAGAAAAAGATAGCTGGAAAAATATGAAAACATGATTACTGTTATGAGGGATTATAGTGATTTTTTATGTTTCTATATTTTCCATTTTTCTACAAAAGAAAATAGAAATCTGAAACTGAAATGTCAGAAAAGATGTGCCAATTTTTTTGCTTTGTTTTGTTTTACTTTGTTATTATTTTTATAATAAATAAGGCCGTTAGCTAATATTTGTTGAGGGCTGAGCAGGACATTTATCTGAATGCTTTCTGACTTGGTCATTTAATTTCCACCGTAACGCCACAAGGAAGATACTACCATTCTGTCCATTTCACAGATAAGGAAACTAAGGCACAGTGAGGTTAAGCGGCACAGCCGTGGAAGTGGCAGACCTGGGGTTTAAACCCAGGCAGTCTGACCTCAGACCCTAGGATCTTAATCACCATGCACTTTGGAAATGGCGTGTTAATATTCAAATGTGCTTCCTCTAGCCCGCCCCAATAGTTATGTGGAAGGCGGCATAGTAATAGTGAGCAAAACCTAAACATGAAGTCGGGTGACCTGATTTAAGTACTAATTTTGCCACTTCCTGTATGACCTTGAGCACTTCATTTGTGGTTCATTGTGGTTTTTGAGCCCCAATTTAATCATCCATGGAATGGGCTTAATAGTGGCTGCCCTGGCTTACATGGGGAGCATACGGCACGTGTCAGGGTGTCTCTGTGCAGTACGATGTTCTCTACAAACGTAAGGTCTAATCGTCTCCCTGCCAACCTGTGGGCAGATGAAATGGCACGGCAGGTGCGACAGCACCTTTCTAACTGTGCACATAGTGGGCGCCGACAAGCCATCGTTATTACTACTTCACAGTGCACAGATGCTGGACTTTCCTCTTGCCTTACGTGAGAGGCCTGGTTCTACTCCCATCTCTGTGCCTCTCCAGACCTCAGTTTCCCCATCTGGTCAGTAAGGTGAAGAGAGCTCCTTGACCTCCAGTGTTGCCCAAGCTTGGACATCGCGGCCTCCGCTCTGTGATGAAAACCAGTGCCCAAGGCAGGTAACTCCAACTCAGAGAGGGCAGCCCCAAGTCAGAGCAGGATGTGGGTCCACAGGCTCGTTCTGATGAGTGGACTGGGCTCAATAAATATTACTCTCCTTTTTTCCCCTGGATCTAAGTTGGCACCGGCCCTGGCTTTTGCTGTAGCATGGCGTCATTTTTGCTCATTAGAAAAATCGTTAGCATATTCTCCCTCAATTAAAAACTATGGTGGAAACATGGAAAGATTATTTTGCTTCCTCTGTGTGGCTACATCACAGTGTCTCTAGGACAATCCTGCTGTGTCTCATTACATGTAAAAAAAAAAATGACAGTGAATTGAAGCCTGTTAGAGAACACACACCTCCTCTGGCCCAAGCAGAGGTGTATATTAATGTTACCAAATTCGCAGTTGCTTCTGTTCAATAAGACAACATCAGCCCACCTGTCTTTCTTGATTCAAACATCTGCTGAACTTGTGCACTATTTTATCAAACAATAAAAATCATTTCGCTTTTCAGATGTGACTATCAGAAAATTCAGATCTGAATTCACAATTCACATGCAGTTTCTAACTCATCTCAAATGTTTGCTTCAGCTAGTTTCTCTCTTCTCTTATTTGCTTTCTAAATCTGCTTTTTATGGTTTTTGTGGTTTCTTAGGTAGTAATTTTTGCCGTTCAATTTATATATTCAAAAATATTTAAATTTCCTCACATCTTCTACAATGATAAAAATAATAGCATTCCTCCCATCTACCCCATCCTTGTAATATTATCCAGTTAACCTGACCTCATCCAGACTTGAGATGTTATCGAACCCTGACTTGCAATATGGGATAAAAATAAGTAAATGAATTTTCAGAGGGAGGAGTGTAGTTCTTTGAGAGACCTTCAAGAGTAAAACAGCAACAACTGCAGTGAAAATTAGAATCACTCAGTTTGACCCCTCGATTGACATTAGCGCTAGAGGGGGGCCCAGGTTGGGTTTGCTGTGGGCTGGGTTCCCCCTCGAGAGGGACTGAAGTGAAAAGAGCTCCCAGACTGATCGCTCATGCCTCTGCCATTTATCCTGTAGATTTCTAGGTACTTCCAAATGCTTCCTCCCCCTTCTTCTCCTTCCAGTCTAGATCCCAGCTGCTCTCTGTAATCCAGCCAGCCAAAAGCCGAGGTCCAGCAGGTGAGGACACAGGTGTGATGCTCTCTCCTGCTGGCACGGAAGTCCTCTCCCAGCTCCAGAGGCATGGGCTGGGTGCAGCATCCTTTTTCTGCCCAATCTGGACAAAATGTTCTTATCTTAGCTCAGTGCTGGCTGTTTGGCTGGGAGCCTGCTATGAGCTCGGTGCCTGGGAAATGTGATCTGAATGTCACCCATTCAGATCCCAGAGCCTACCTGTTCCCCAGTTTTTGAAGGTGGGTAGCTGAATCCGAGCCAGGTGCTCTCCTAGCGGACCTGGAGGACAGATCTGTGGCTGGTCAGGTGGGCTTCAAACTGCAGCTCTGCCGCCTGGATGCTAGGACACGAGCCACCTCCCTGACTCCTCCGAGTGGCAATTTCCTCATCTGTAACGTGGACAGATGGGTCGTTGCGAGGGTTGGATATAAGAGGCGACGCTTTCCAAGTACCAAACCCGGAACCCGGCAGCCAGGGGTATTCGCTCAGTCGTCCATTCGGTCGTCATTCATTCAGCTGTCACGTGGGCGGTACAGCTTTTTCTCTTTCCTCACTCTGCTGACTTCCAGGGATTCATCGTTGACTCTGAGGAGGCGGGAAGCGGAGCTTCCTGTACTCATCTCTGTCATGAAACAGCACTTGCCTGGGGCCATTGAAGAATGTTTCTGTTTCGGAGACTAAATTAGAACCTGCTCAAGTGACTAAGATGGGGTGCTGAGAGGAGGAAAGGTTTTGAAGACACTGAAGGTTCCGGACACTTTTACCTCTACCTGGCCGTGGATCTCCACTGGCCGTGTCCCCTGGGTTGAGTGGCGGGAGGGTGAGGCTTCTTGCCACTCAGGGCGCAATTCCTGGAGACCAGTTCTTCCAGCGAGTCACCAAGAGGAGAAAGCCCCCTGCGTAGATGGGCTAACACCAGCATTGATTAGCACCTACTCTGCCATGTGCTTGACTGCCATGTCATTAAATGCTCCCAACATTTTCATGAGTTAAGAATTACTCCCCCATTTTTATAGATGAAGAAATTGAAACTCAAAGAAAAAAGTCAAATAAGTTACACATTGTCAGGAATACAGCAATAGGCAAGAAATTTCAAACGAAGGCTATTTAATCTTAGAAATTTGTTACCTGTGTGTCATAGGCTGAAGGAGCAAAAAGGGGTTGGAGAGGCAACCTAGAGATTAGCGACAGCAGGAAGCTGCTGCCACCCTGCAGGGCTTGGGGAGGAAAGGGGAGAAATGGCGTTACCAGGATCTAGTTGGGAGGAGCTGCCAGGCAGGTGCTAAAGAGATGGTGGCATGTAGCCTAATGGCTGCTTAGACCAAAGACAGGGAGGGCAGCCAGGGGATGAGGGGCATGGTGGGACTGGTACTGCAGTGGTGCTAGAGTGCCAAAAGAAGCTGGAGACAGGGGCCATTGATGTCCTCCGATGCTGGAGGGATGCGCACCTGAGCTGGAAGCTGGTAGACTGTCCCGTCTCCAGTCCCTTGCAAGGCCACCCAGGCCTGCCAGTTTCCTGGCAAGAAGGATCTGGAGAATGTAGTTTTCAGAGTCCTGGCCCCAGCATCAGAGAAGAAAATAGAAGGGTGGGTTTGAAGCTGAGAGACTATATATAAATAGCAACCCCATGTACCAAGCAAGAAGGGAGCTGAGATGCAACCCCAGCCTACCTGCCAGGAGTGAACAAGCACTCGCTTGGTGCCTGCTCTGCACCAGGCCCTGTACTGGCCCTGGAAACACAGAGCTGGACAGGAGAAACCCTGGTTGTCAGGGAACTTCTGGGCTAGTGAAAATGATGAAGCAGTTTCACACTGTACTTGTCTGACTTCTGTGGTATCTCCAGGAGGGTGAGTTTTCTGGGAGGCTAGGAGTCTAGGTATATGTCCTAAAGCCACCACGTTCTGCCCACATAGATACCCACATTGGGTATAGATACCCGTTCTGCCCACATTGTGGGTGGCCCAGCTCCCATGCCTCGTGCTCTGGGACAGTGCACGCCTTCTGCTGTGATTATGTCTATTTCTCCCCCCAGGCTGCTTTTCTGCAGGTCCGGAGGTTTGCCACCTTGGAACTACACATTGTTCACTTACGCAGACCCACATTGTTTTCCTAGTGACATAGATTATTATTATAAACCCCTGCTGTTTAAATGTGGGCTCTCTTGTTTATACATAGCAGAAAGCCAATTCTAACTAACGTTGGCAAAGGGAGGAGTCTATTGGAAGAATTCTAGAGTATCTCACAGCGTTCAAGTGCATTTGAGCTCTTAGAAGAGTTGGAAGCAGGATGGAGCGCCATAGGGACTCCACCCTTGCCTTTACTGCTCTCAAACGCCCTATTTCTCCTCCTCTTCGCCCTTCCTCCTCTTTCCTCCCCCCTTTCACTGTGGACCCCCATTTCTGCCCTCACTCAACAGGGGCAAGACAGGCCAAACATATTCCTGATGTTACAGTACCTTCCATGTTCACAAAAAGTTTTTGTTTTTTTTTAATGCCAGCAAAGGAACTGATTGGCCCAGCTGAGGTCAGGTGCCCATCTTGAACAAATCACCTGGCTCAAGAAAGCAGTTTCACATGAAATGACTGTCCCTGGGGGTAGTCAGTTCCCAGAAAATTGGAGCAGTTCCTAGAAACAGAGAGGGGCTAGTCATCACGTAGGATCCTATTACAACAGACCGTGTTTATTACACTGAGTGACGTCCCCACGCTGCGTTTAATCATTCCCCTATTGCTGGACATTTCTGTTGCTACTTTTTAAAGATTATAAATAATGCTTCAGTACACTTCTTTATAAATAAACCTTTTCCATAGTTAGGATTGTTTCCTTCAATTACATTCCCAGATGTGAAATACTAGCTTAGAGTCTGAGTAGTTTTTTTTTTTAATCAGATTATCCAAAGTCCAATACTTATTTTACTATTGTTGCTACGGAAACTTTTTCTCTGTTGCTAGGCAATTGGTAAAATATTGGGTAGTGTAGACTTGTGAAAATACACAGACTGTCTGCAGAGACCAAGTCTGGAGTTCACTCAACTTTTAACTGGCTTTATGACCTTAAGCTGCTTGTTTGGCCATTCCTGATTATTCTCTGCTCTTCCAAAAATGAGAATAATAAATAGCTTTTCTAATTTGGTTATTTGGAGGATTAGGGAAATATATGAAAAACAAAGCAACTCTCACGGTACCTGGCACATAATAGGTGTTTAATAAATTGCACTTTTAAAATTGTATTTTAAACGTTTTAAAGGAGGTAATAATTACTTTTCATCATGAGATTAACACTATTCAAAATGAGGAATTCATAGCTTCTTAGAATGCAAAAGACCTTAACACACCCCAAGGTCAACCTGTAGCTGTCCACCTGGGACAGCTACATGTCAGAATATCCACATTTCACATGTGTAGTCAGCATCCATGAACTAGGAAAAGTTCAGAGGTTTATGCAACCTCTCCTACACTCCTATCTCAATTACTGCCTGCCCCCAAGTAGCGTGCTAGCAGGCTTTAGAGTTACAGGGACCAGAACTAATCACTTCCTCCTTTGGGTCACCTGGGCACTATGGATTCTTCTCTCAGTGCATCACCAAGCCCTTATTGAGCTTTTTGGTTTATGTGTGGAAAAGGGCAGGGAAGCACCCATGTTCCAGGGTCCAGGAAAACCCTGACTCTAGCCTTCAGGACCATAGACAGGGACACACATGCACCCAAGGGACAGGTACCATACACTCTGATCTGGCCACACCAATAGCTCAAGCAATTTACTACCTGCAGGATACATGTAGAGGGTGGCCATCAAATCTGGAAACACTGATGAATGCATAATAAATGGTTTAGATGCATGATAAAATAATACCTGTTTTTCCAGTGAGGCCCAAAGGAGAAAGTGGTCAGTTCTACCTGAATGGAGGATGTGGTCATTTAACTGAGTCGTGGAAGATGGAGCCAAGTGGACTAGGGAGGGGCTGGGCTTTCCAGGTAAGAGGAACACCTGTGCAAAGGCCCCAAAGGGCGCCCAGGGACCCACACCAGCCTTTCTTGCTCTCTCTGCTCTCTTTGTCCTCCCCAAAGAGAGAGAGAGCTTCTCTGCATCACCGAGGACTCCCAGCTGGGCGTGCACTGACCTACCATGAGTCCAAATTCTCAGGGCAAGCGTCTAATCCTTTATGAAAGGACACAGCTATCCTTTGAAGACAGAGAATGGATCTATAAATTCTCAGAAGCTTCTGAGTGACAGGAGTGGATTCATCTCTGCATGCTGGACCTTAACGCTCTCTCTTTGTCTCTTCTATCACAACCGAATCCCCTGGGTGGAAATCCTACCTCTCAACACCATGAAGGGACCAGCTAATGAGCTGGGTGTCCCAAACATCTGAGCATGTTCTCTCGAAGCCCACTTTTTGAGTCCTCACTTTACTTTCATGACCCTGCCACTCCCAAGATAAGCCTTGCCATTCACTTTACTCACTGATTCATTTAGTTAATGTGTGCGGAGCTCACAGAGCATGCCACGCACTGTGCGGAGTGCTGAAGACTCAACAGAGAACAGACTCCTGGTCTTTGCCCTCAGGGGGTTCACAGTCCAATGGAGGAGACAGATATTTATCAAATCATCTTACACACATACATATGCCAATAAGGTCTGCAAACACGGATATTGTTTTATTTTATAACGAATTGAAGATGTCCTTATTGATATTATGTATAGTCACCTAAGTTTTCAGACTTCCTGGATACCCTATATAATTATAGACTGTGTTAAGAAAAAGCACAAGTCATTAAAGATTGAGGTTTAGAGAGGGTGAGCGATTCACCCATGGGAACGTGGTTAGTTAAAAGCAGAGCTGGGAGAAGCCCAGGGCCTTACCCCCAACTCCAGCTCTTGCCCTAGAGCTCAGAACATAAATTAATGAACAAGACTTGAAGCCCATGTAAGGGGAACTGTGTCTGCTGGGAGCTACCACCATCCCTACAAGACCCTCTTCTCCTCGCCCGGGAGCCAGCTCTCCCCTCTCTGTCCTTTGTCTTCTGAGAAGCCCAACTTCGACCCCAAAGTGTTGGGTCAAACCTGCAGTCACAGCTCTAGTGCTAACTCATCCCTTGAGCATAGCTTAAATCATGGGTGTTTGCTCTGTGCTTGAAGGAACGGAGGCCGCGGAGGGAGCATTTAGCAGGACATTTTATGCTGCTTTTCCTAGCCAGGAAAACCTGCCCCTCCTTCCTCTCCTCAGTTTTCCCTCTGAGCAGGGTATAAATTATTTTAACTATCTTTACTTAAAACCCAACAACCTGTAAAAGAAAGCTGGTTGCCTTCTGGTTTTTAACTGCTTACAAAGCAAAGGGCAGAGCCCCCAGGGAAACGAGAGCCTTGGGGCTGGGACAAAAGGGTGTAATAGACAGCCTCTGTGACATCGGCCACCAGCAGCCTTCACCCTTGGGGAGGAGTCCTTCAGCCTGATGGTAGAGACATGTCCCTGCTCTGCAAAACTCGTCTGATGGGGAGAGCGCAGTTCTGCCCTAGTGGGAGTCCCAGTCTGATGGGAGAGGCACAACCCTGCTCTAGGGAGTCCCAATCTGATGGGAGAGGAACAGCCTTGTCATAAGAGGAGTCACAATCTGATGAGACAGACAAAGCTCTGTACTGAAGGAGCCCCTTCTCCAATGAGGGAGACAGGTGACTATCTTTCTTCACAAACTAATAGCTGCAGATGAAAAACCCAGAATCCCGGGAGCTCTACAGGAGGCCACTGTGCTGCTCTGCTGAAGCATGGCAGCCCCCGTCCAAGGCGAAGCCTGCCCCCCTCCCATCATGGTGTCCTGTGGCTCTTCCGTGGCCTGCGTGGCGTTCACTGGGGCAGCCCTGGCTGGGTGTCACAGCCAATCCAGCATGCCTCTGTTAATGCAGGTCTCGCAGAGGAGCTAATAAGCTTTAATAGTCCCACACAGGGAGCAGTGGGTCTCACTCCGGACAGGGCTTGGGCTCTGGGGAATTCAGCAGAGGTCTTACAGCTGCTGCTTGGCTCTCCAAATCAGGTCTTTAGTGAGTCTCAGTCCGAACACATCGTGTGAAGTGACGCCCGTCTTAAACAAACCACGGCAGGTCCCTGGCCCCTCGGGTAGACGGCATAGCGTTTCATGAGCTTGTACGATGTGGCAGCTACTCTACACGTCTGCTTATTTCCTGTAATCCTAACCATAGCTTTGAGATAATTGCTATAACTGCCATTAAAGGGTGGAGAACAATGGAGATTCAGGGAGTTGGGCAATTTACCCAAAGTCGCATAGACTCACTAGTGGAGCTGGGCTTCAAGATACTGTCGTGATTCCAAAGCTCCTGCTTTTTCTGCTATACCACGATGCCTCTCCAACTCACTCAAAAACTATCCTGGAGGTGGGGAGTGGGCAGAAACTTGCTCAGACATTAGGCACAGAGCGACTCTTCAGAGCATGTTCAGTGGGCCCAGTAGCTAAAGGGAAAGGTGAGCGTACAACCTGGGAGTGCCAGGTGTAGTAAAAATAAGCCAGTGGTCCTAAAACTCAGGACAGGTGAGAATCACCTGAGAAGCTTATTTAAATGCCAGATTCTGGGCCTTCCCACCAGACGGTCTGGCTCAGTAGCTCTGGGACCAGCCCAGGAACCTGCATTTTATTACCACCCCCCAAGCAGTCCCGATGCAGCTGGCCCCCAGACAATCTTCCTCCTCTGTGCAGTGCATTATCCTCTGCAAAAACATGCACAACCCTGGCAGGTAGATGGGGCAAGGCTAATAAGTCTAATTTTACGGAAGATTGAGTTTCCCTGCAGTGAAGGGACTCGAGTAAGAACACAGCAGGGAGTGGTAGGGCCAGGGGCTCACTCTCATGGGTTCCTACCTCCACGTTCCGTGCTTACTCGAGCGTGCCATCTTTCTCTCTGGGGCGAGATGGGAGCGGAGGTACACAGGTACTCCTCAAGATGTGGCCCAAAATTGGGGGTGTTAGGGAGTGGGTCCTTGAGACCAGGGGCCAGTCTTTGGGGCCTGCAGGAGGGGACAGGCAGCTGCAGGGAATAAAGGGGATATTGGCAGCATCAGTGACAGGCCAGTAGGGAGCAAGGCTGAGAGCCAGGGAGACTCCCGTAGCCCAGGTGAGAGATGATGGAGGCCTGGCCAAGGCAGCCACTGAAATGATGCAAGACAACATCAGGAAAGGGTTGTAGGGGCCATGCCCAAAACAGTGCTGCGCACAGTAGTCACCAATTAGTTATTAGATGAGCAAAAAGAGGACCCTACATAGCAACCTATTGGCCAGAGTCAAGGACAGAATGTACTCAAGGAATTTTCTGAGAAACCTAACTTTGGGCAGCAGAGAAAGAGTGGGTCTGGGAAGGGACTTGAAATAGCTCCGTGCTTACCACGTCTCACTGCAGTCAGGGGAGGCATTGGACTCAGGAGGAGAGGTCTGGGAGTTAGGTAACAGGTAGGCAGGAAAGAGTCTGTCCCCAGGATATAAATCAATAGTCTCAAAGTTGGGGAGAGAGGACATTGCTGGCAGCCCTGGAATTCAAGGCAAAGTTGATGGAAAGAAGGCGTGTGCTTCAGAGGGACTACAGCAGTCAGAGGTCACGGAAGGTTAGTGCTGAAAGGAGACTTGGGGATTGTCCAGCCCGACCCCCTCACTTTACAGGTGAGGAAACTGAGGCCCAGATGTGAGAAGTGCCACACCCAAGGTGACATACCAGAGACCTGAACCCCAGGACTTCCGACTCCCAGGCCAGCTTCCAAACCAGCCACCATCGCTAAATACTATATGGTCCTGGGGACTGTATGATTGGGAAGATAGCCAATTAGAATATGCAATTTTTAAATGTCACTTGAGCCTAGTATATTAATATAGTCCCCAGATGGCGGCATTAGCATTTGTGCTCCCTCGCATTGCCTGGCAAAACTTGCTGACACGTCTGAAAATCAAAAATGTTATTACTACGAGACGTGGCAAGGAGACCTCCAAGGAATACGGGGAGCTGAGAGGAAAGGGGAGGGGAGAGCTTCGGTGTGACGGGCTGAAGACGGGAGGGTTGGTGGAAGGGGTTGAGCAGAGGGAAGTCGTGGGTTATTTCCGCATCAGGGCGCCCATGGGCAATGGTCAGATGTTTGGCAAGAAAGCAGTCTGTCAGTTGAGGAATACAGAAGGTCTCACTCATGACCAACCAACGTGCCTTCTGATCCAGGCTCTGCTCGTAAATTGCTGAGCGACATCGGGGAAGTCCTTTCACCTGTCTAGTCCTCAATTTTCCTTATATTTATGTGATTCAGGTTAGACAATCCCCAGGGCTCCTGTGCCTCCTGCTGTGACATTCCCTTTGTGCAGCCCAGCGTGGCTCCCTGGAGACACCCGGGCACCCCTGAGGCAATGGCTCATAAAGGCACATACTGGCCCACCTCCACCCATCCGTGGTCCCTCACTTTGTTCCTAAATCTTGGCTCTGACGTCCCAGCCTCAATCTTGGCTTCTCCAGCAAGAATCCTGGCTTTCCTGTCGCCAGACACCTTGGAGGACCACCACCTTCTAGGACCCTCTGTCCCCCGCAGTGCTTGGCACCTCGCCCCACAGTAAGTCCCAGACCCTATTCCATGCAGCACATCAAGCATACATGTGTGCGCGGGAGTCTAAAGGTCCCAGGACAGTCCGGGTTGGAAGAGATGTTTTGTGGTCACCCGGCTCGACTCCCCTCCCACCATAGTGATCGGACAGCCTGTCTTTTAGGCTAAAAGGGAGTAGAAAAGGATAAGGTTGGAAAAATAGATGAGGGCCAATCTCTGCAGGGATTTCATACTTTGAAAGACCAAGTCAGGTGAGGAATTTGCAGCAGATGCTCTGGGTGCTCTGTCCGTATCACCTCCAAGCACTCTTTTCCTGCTCTCAGCCACTTCCTGAAAATAGACACTGTCTGCCTGAGAGCATCTGCTGGCCACGGGGACATTCTAGGTGTGAGCACTGGGCAGGCTGGAAGTTCTGGGATGTCCACACTCCAGGAGCAGCTCTCAAGCAAGAATAAGTGGGAGTGAGCAGCTGAACGCCCAGCTTTCTCCCTGCTCCTGCATGTGATTTTCACCCTCTCTCAGAGCTAAGCCCCCGTCGTCCACAGTGGGGACTGGCTCTGAGTACACCCTATATTCGTTGCTTCCCTTCCCTGCCCTGCCTCAGTTCTGCACTCCCCCACTAGGGCTTCCTGAAGTCACCTCCCAAACATACAACTGCCCTTAAATCTTAGCCCTGGAGGGAATCCCATCTAAGACAGAAATGGAGCATCCTCTGCCATCTTCTTGGAGATTCACAGTGCACATTGGCCCATGAAAGGCTCTGAGAAGTCCTGCAAGAAATAAATATGTTGAACTCTGTTTGACATAGCATTTTTTACCTATTTGACCAACAGAGTCTTTTTTTCCCCTTAAGTATCTCATAGAAATAGTGTTTCCTGGACAATACTTTGGAAAATGCTAGGCAAGTAATCAGGTACAAGTGGAGACACAGCTGGCTTTAGAAAAGCCCAGCAAGTGGGGGTTCTCCCAGAGTAGGAACAGTAACTGTTAGCAATGTTAGCTCATCCCGCTTTGGTATGGATTCTTTGGGACAGGGCTGTCATAGCAATCCTGTGATGGTAGACAGAGACAGTATTATTGCTCTCACTTTGCAAGTGAGGAGACTGAGACTCAGAGAGACTAAGAAATTTGCCCGAGTTTGCACAGCCAGTCACGTGGCAGATTCAGGACTCCTAACTCCACATCCCCCTTTGCAAAGGGTTTCCTAGGTAGCAGCAGGACTGGGAATAGACTCCATGTCCCCATCATCCCAATCCAAGGTTTCTCCAGCCCTAGCAACGAGGGCCAGCCCCAGCCTCCCAAGGGTTCCTGTGGGTGACAGTGGTTGTGTGAGCACAGGGGGAGGGGAGAGGAGAGTGGAGGGGCCATGGCTTATGCACACTTCTTAGGTATTTTGCCCCCTGTTCTGGCTCAGATGCCCCAGACAACTTTAATTCTTTCTTCTCGTCTTTGCCCCACTCACACACACACAAATCACATCACATTACCTGTCACTGGTTTGCAGTTGCTTTCAGAGCAAGTTTTCCAACCTGGGTCAGCTAGGGACTTAGCTTACACACAACAATACACACAAACACACACACACACACACTGCTTGATTCATGCACACAGGTATATAGATATCAGGCATGTACCCACTCAGATACTCAAACATGCATGTGCATACCTGCAATCACATAACATTCCGTATGCTTTATTGGTTTACATGTCTTGTTGTCTGTCTTCCGTCTGAGACCTCTGGACTGTGTAACACGCAAGGGGAAGGGCTGAAATGTTCTCTCTCATCCCAAGAACACCAGAGGCAAGTGCAGTGCCCAGCACATAGTAGGTGCTCAATAAATAGGTGTGGAATAAATGGATGAGTCAACACACATGTGCAAATTGCAAACAACAGCACACACACAATGCACACACCCCCAGTACATGTGTGCAAATGCTCACGCACACAGGGACACGCGCACCCCCACACGGATTCCCAATGCCCCATCAGAGCCCAAGGTCAGGACACGGACAGCACGTTCACGGACATGAGAGCCCCCAACAGCCGTTCCTTTGCTATCCGTCTATCTGCCCCATTTATAGTTGAAATAAAATGTGTCACGGCTGCTTCACTGGAGACCAATGCAGACATAGAGGGAAATGGAGAAATATCGGCCCAGCTTGCATTCAGGCTCACTGGCTTGGGGGAACTTAAGGCATAAATGAGTTTGGACTTAATTGACTTTTTTATTGGGCTTTAATTCACTGGTACTTTTCCAGAGACTGACTCCAACAGGCAGACACAGGGTTGAGCAGCCTCTGGGGCTGCCCGCCTGGCCAGCCTCTCCCCCTTTGCCCTTAGGCCTGTTCCAAACCCCTCCTCTACCCAGGCCCTCCCTCGGCCACATGGTGACACAAGGAAGTCAGTAGTGGTGCCTGTCTCCCCCTGCCCGGCCCCATCTTTGACCCTTCCCAGTTGGCCTCTGTTGTCATAACTCCCTTCCCCCCAAGGGCATTTCTAATCGTACAATAGCAGCGATTGAGAGCTCACCGTATGCCCGCGCAGGACGCTGGGATACAGAGATGAACAAGAGCGGATCTTTGCCCTCTGGGAGCCTGAAATCAAATGGAGAGACAGACACATAAATTCCACAGCATAATAGATACCAAAAATGAACCCGGGAACAAGGCCCAGAGAGGCACAGTAAGGCAGTGATTCAGGGAAGGCTGCCCAGATGGGACGCCTCCACTTCCTATTGAAGCAGCGGAAAGAGTTTTCCAGGCAGGGTACTCCTGGAAAGGGTGTTCCAGGCAGGTGGAACAGCAGCGGCAAAGGCACAGAGGGAGGAGAGGATGGGGCATGTCCCAGGGCTTGCCGGAGGTCCCCTGCGGCTGGGATGGAGGAGGGAAGAGAGCATGCTCATGAGGCAGCCGGGCCAAGCGGAATGAACCTGAGCCGTGAAGTGAGAAAACCTGGGCTCCGGTCCCGGCTTTACCGCTCGTTAGCATGTGACTCTGGACCAGCCACCTTCCTTCTCTGGGTCACGGCGTCTTCATCTGTAACAGGAAGAGTTTGAACTCGCTGAGCTCAAAGGTCCCCCCTCAGCCCCAGGGCCTTCTCGTCTTTCTTGCATTGATACTTCTTTGCTGTCCTCAGTCCCTGGCTTAGTTGGTGCTGATTTGAGTTTCTATGAAGGACGCCACAGTCTTAAACAGAACAACTGTTGGTGTCTGTCCTTCCTGTGTGGCCGGGAATGTGCCAGAGTTCCCTGTCTCAGACCCTGCCCCTGAGGTTTGCAGGCCACGGGGGTCCTCCCCAGCCGAGTAGGAGAGCGAGGCCAGCCCGGGACAGCTCAGGTGGAGTGCTCCTTCCTCAGGCAGGACAACCTGCGCTGCGTTTCAAAGTTCACCATCCAGAACCATCCAGATTCTGGAAGCAAGTGTTTAACAGGATGAGCTTCGGTGACCTGGGAAACTTTTTTGCCATATAAGTGAGGCCTGCCTGAAGGTGGGGACATGCTTTGTGCAAACAGAAACAATGTGTCTGTAGCATGGGGGACCCCACTTCACAGTTTGCCCGGGACAATGCCAGGCTGTGCCTGCTATCTGGCGTAATTACTGAGAAGGCTCCCAGCTTTCGCTCTCCAAAGTGTCCTCCTTGTGGCAATAAATGTTGTCATCGCCCTGCTCGTCAGGTTTTCTGAGGGCAGGAATTGCAGCAGGGAAGCAGCGAGCACCAGTGGCTTTAGTAGGGCACCGGCCTGGGTGTCCATCCCAGCTCTGCCTTGCACGACTGACTTAACTTTTCTGAGCTTGGCTTTCTTACATGTAAAATAGGACGTGTAACACCTTCCACACTGAGTCACATGGAGAAGTAAACAAGGTTTTGGACATAGTCACCTAATATTATGTGCTCAGTATACGTTCCCATGCCTTCTGTGTCTTTGGCAACTCTACAATCCTCAGCGCCGGGCGGGGAGGAGATTCGACATTGAATATATGAATGAATGAGTCCGTTAGTCCATCAAGCACAGAAGCAGCAGTTGGGGCTCCTTTCTCTGCACCCCAGTTCTCTGTCCTATCCAATGAGCTGAGATATTCTGATGGTCTCAAGATTGTCTATTGAGGATGGAGAACTGGGTCCCTTTTCCTGCCCTCCCACCCCCTCATGATCCTTGCTCTGGTCTCTCTCTGCCCTTCTCGTCTGCTTGTAACCTCCCTTCAACTTCTCTGTCCTTCTTTTTTTCCCTTTTGATGTTAATGATGGGCTTGGGGAGTCCAGAGGGGGTCTTCCTCTTCACCCCAGTGCCTCCCCTGGGAGATCGCTACAGACCTGCCCTGCCTCTGAACTCCCTGAAGCCCACCGTGTCTCCTGAACTGTCTCGAGGCAGCAGTGTCAGATGCTCAGGTTCACAGAGCTGAGTTTGAATCCTGGCCCCTCATTATGTGCTTAAAGGACTGGGTTTGAGATAATAATTTGCTCATGGTAGAATGTCTTATAACCTCCCAGAATCAAAGTTTCTCATCCCCAAAATGGGCATAATGACACACAGGGCCACATGAGGATTAAATGCATAACCATGTAAGCTGTCTCGCACGACACTTGGCCTTAACCCAGCCTTGAGGTCCTCACAAAGTGGCCCAGCCCACCTTTCCATCCCATCCGGTGTTTTTTACCTCCACAGGCTACCCATGTCCGCACTCATGACTCTGTGCCTCCGTTCATGCTGTTCCCTCTGCCCTTCCTACCTTTTGATGTCCTGAAATCCTCCTTGTCCATCCAGCCTTAGTGAAATCTCACCTTCTCCACCTTTTCTGATCCCCCAGTTCAGAGCCGGTCACTCAGCCCAACATGGGCTCTCCCCGTGTATCTTTCACTGATTCCTCCTTTTGCCCCCTATTTCTTTCTACTGTTGTTTATTGTAGCTATTTGCTTACATGCTCCCCCCAAGAGAGACTGCACATCCCTGAGGGTTGGCACCATTTCTTGTTTACCTCTGAGTTACTAAGATTCAGGCTGTGATTCCTAGTTCCATCCTCATGATGGACTGAGCCAGCACAAACCTGTCTCCCACGACACGCAAGTGGAATTGCAGGGCAAAATACAGTTTTTAAAAATTGAATGCAGAGCCAAGCGCTAAAGAAAGGGGGACTCCAGAAGCCAGAAATGAGAGAGTCCTGGAACCAAGACACCTGCATAAAGCCAGGACCCAGGAATAGCCGCCTTTCCCTTAAATGGGACTGGAAAACTCCACCTGCCTACCAAGGAACTGGGTCTCCACCAGAGGCTCCAGGTGGCAAGTGTGTGGGAGCATGAGTGCCCGTGTCTGTATGTATGTGTGTTCATATGTGTGTGTGTGCGTGCGTGTGTGTGAGTCTGTGTGTGTGCGTGAGTCTGTGCGTGAGTCTGTGTTTGTGCTCTGTGCTCAGTTCAGATAAAGTCCCCTGAGCACCTCCTGTGTGCAGTCCTTGAGCTGGACACAGGGATCTGGCAACAACCGGCCCACTGTGCCCTCCCTCCACTTGAATGTGAGGATGTGTGCCCCAGGAGGAAAGAGACCCTTGGGGACGTACCCGCTGCCGTTCCAAACACTTTACCCAGGTTGTCTCTTAACCCCATGACAGCCTTCTAAGGTGGAGGGTATTACGAGGAAGAAACGAGGCAAGGGATGTTACCTACCCACCCTTGGGCAGAGCCCACATTGGAAGCCTGGCAATTTGCCTGTGAACTTGGGAGAGTAAGTGCTATGGTATATAACCTTGAACCACATGCTAGGTGCGCCAAAATATCTGTTGAATGAAAACCCGAATAGGCGTCTGGGAGGAGGTCACAGGGCATTTCAGAAAGCTGTGGTCAGGGCCAGGCCCGGCTGTGCCCAGCTCTCTGCAAAGGGCACCCATTTAAAATACAACGGGCTCCCCGGCCTCTCGGTGCTGGCGAGATGGTTTTCTCCTGTCTCAGAATGGTCGATCTGTCACCATTTCCCCTGAGGCTAGTCTCGATTTGTTTATTTCCCCTCCTCGCTGTGCGTCTGGCTCTAATTCCCTTCTCGGGTCTCACTTGGTGGTTATCACTTAAGTTCTAAAATGCGCCATTAGGCGTCTGATGTATGGCGTGCTCAGCGGGGCAGCCACGCTGGTCACCGGAGAAAGGAAGAGGCTGCCATCGCCTGCTGGAGCACTGCCTACCCATGGTGACCGCCCGTCGGCCTCTTGGGGATGGCTGGCTGTCCCAGACAGCATGCCCTCTTCCCACCCTCACAGGACCCCCAGGAGCACAAAGCACCCGTCCCCACACATAGCTCATGCCTCTGTTTGTTTACCCAGCACAGTTATTAGACACCCATAGTGTGCCAGGCACTGGAGACAGAGAGACGAAGGAGATGCCTTTCCTGCCCTCGTGGGTGTCACCGTGTGTGACTCGGGGCCTGGGGCTCAGGGTCAGGGATGGAGTCACAAGCCAAGGCCTCAAAGGCTGCAGCTGAGTGGGTCTGGGGGCCTTCGGGCTGTCACTGGGAGACTGTGTCTTTGCAGCACAGACAACAGCTCTCTAGCACCATGCACTTCCACGAGAGATGGGAACGATCTAAGGGCCTGGAGAGGCCCAGCAATTACTCCTGAAAATTGCTTGAGATTCCTCTAGAGTCCTAGATTTTCATCAATGGAAGGGTTCTTACAGATTTTTTAAGCCAGGCTCTTTAAGCCAGGCTGACCCATTCAGTTATCCCTTAGCCACCCGGGAAATGTGAGCCCGCAGTGGCAGCTGCTGCTTGAAGCAGCCTTCAAGCCCCATCCCCTTCTGCCATTGCACTCCAGCTTTGCTTGGGCTCATCCCCCCCTTGGAAATAATAACTGTGATAAGCTTGGCTGGCTGTATGCCAGGTACCCAAGTTCATTCAGTCCTCTCAACAACCCTGTGAAGTGATCCTATCTCCCATTTTACAGATGAGAAAACTGAGGCTCACAGAGGTTGGGTTCCTTGCTCAGGTTCACGCACACAGCCGGTAAGCAGTGGCATCTGGATCTGAACTCCAAAACTGATGCTGCCACTGGCTCAGACTGCTTTCCAAACCTGTGCTTCCTCATCCTGATTTGGATTCTCACCTCCCTCCACTCCCCCGTCCCCAGGTTTAGAGCCCTTGGGTATCTGCCCTGCCTCCACCCCCAGCACCTCCCACCATCTGGCATGGGGAGCTCTGGCTCCAGTTCACAGCTCTGGAGGAAGCAGCTGTCTCGCAGACCCTCAGCCAGTGCTGGACGGGCCTGACAAGTGCCCCCTCCAGGAAGAAAGGGTGAGGACCCTGACCAAGGTTATCTGTCGGTCTCCTGCTCTCGACAACGGCCTCCAACATCTGGGGTTCTTGGGGGCGGGGAGGTTGAGGAACATGTACATAGCATTTGCATAAATACTTCTGGTGACAGGGAACTCACTTCCTCCCAACGCAGTCCATTCAGTTGGCAGACAATCAAAACTGGTTTTGGTTCCTTCATCTTTGTTTAATAATTAACACATATCTATTTCGTTATGAAAAATTTCAAACATCTGGCTGGGTGCGGTGGCTCACGCCTATAATCCTAGCACTCTGGGAGGCCGAGGCGGGTGGATCGCTCAAGGTCAGGAGTTCGAAACCAGCCAGAGCAAGAGTGAGACCCCATCTCTACTAAAAATAGAAAGAAATTAATTGGCCAACTAAAAATATGCATAGAAAAAAATTAGCCGGGCATGGTGGCACATGCCTATAGTCCAGCTACCCAGGAAGCTGAGGCAGGAGGATGGCTTGAGCCCAAGAGTTTGAGGTTTGCTGAGAGCCAGGCTGATGCCACGGCACTCACTCTAGCCCGGGCAACAGAGTGAGACTCTGTCTCAAAAAAAAAAAAATTCAAACATCTACAAAGTAAACACAATAGTATAATGACCCCCATGTACCTGTCACCCAGGTCCTACAATATTATCGTTTGGACATACTTGTTGCCACTGTACCTCTGACCACTCTCATCCCTCACCTGAGATGAGGAGGAGGAGGATGGTGATGATGATGATTTAACATTTCTTTCTTGCTATAAAATTTATGTACATTGACATGAGAAGCCTTACCTGTATTGTTTTTGCAAATGGATGCACCTTTGTAACCCATACCCTTCTCATGGTATAAAATATGCCCATCTCCCCAGAAAGATCATTGGTGGACATTTTAATCTTTATGTTCTTTCCCTAAGTCCAACCCAAATTCTAGAACTCTCCTCCACAGCAGAACAGAACACGTTTATTCTTTCTTCCAAATGGTATCTCTTCAAATATTTGTAGACAGTAGTTGTGATTCTCTCTAAATCTGCTCTTTTCCATTCTAAATATCCCCCAGGAAGCCTTCCCTGACTACCTGCCCTCTTCCTCAGAATGGGTTAGGTGCCCTCCTTGGGGCTCTGGCAGCACGCTGTGCTCACCTCCACCCTGTCACATGGGTGGTCTGCTAACTCCTACTTGAACTTCAGATCTCAGCTGGCTCCTCCGAACCAGGGTTGGGTCTGATGAAGGGAGGCTCTTTCATGGTGCCCTGTACTTTTCCTTCAAGCCCTGTGCTGCGTATCTGTGTGGTCATGACTGACGCCCCTCTCTCCACACTGGGCTGCAAGCTCTAGGTCGCCTGGCTTTCACACACTTCCCAGGTCCACTGGAAAGCAGACCAGAGACGGAAACTTGCACGCAGGAGGTTTATCAGGCAGTGTTCTTGGGCTCCACACCTATGGATCACACTCACGTGGGAACGACGTTGGCAGGAGCAGTTGAACTTCCATGCAGTTGCAACAGAGGCCTCAGCTGACCCACGGGTATCTCCGGAGCTGGGGAGGCCCTTCAGAGTTGTCCTGGATTGAGGCTAGGGGCCAGCTTTTACATGCCCACTGGATTGGGGCCACCCCTGGGGAGGGAGAGGACATGCCCTGGGCAAGGTACCTCTCTTCACTAGAGGGCAATTCCCAGGCAGGGAATTTCCAGAGTGCAGAGCTGTCAGCTGCCAACACTCCCAGCTGCTGGGGGGATGAGTGCCTCAGTGGTGCAAGGGTGACCCCGGCATCCACCACACTGCCGTGATCCCAGTTGTCTGCTAATTCCGGGGATTTAGCAGGCAACCAACAAATGCTGAATAAATTAACACATCCACTTATTTGTCTCTCTTTGTTCCACCCCAAATGCAGGGCCTAGCTTAGCATAGGTACTCAATAGAAATCTGTTGAGTGAATGATTAAATTTAAAATAATGAATGAAAGCATTAATCTACAATTTGTTTTGTAAAGAAAGGGAAACTCACGCACAGCTGAACTGTTTAAAGACTGCACAAAGCTAGTACACCTGTGGGCCCAACCCTACCGAGCCAGCATTCTTCAAAGTAGACACTTGGGCAGGTGTGAAACTCCTCCTCCAGCAAACCCCTTCCTGTCCTCATGGATCCAGGTGGGATGTGGCTGGAAAGGGGGTGGGTAAGGAGGAAGTCAGGCTTACTTTTATCAATGTCACCAGTCAATCCCATCTTCCCCAAACAAAGAAGGAAATGGCTGGAGGAAGTGTGCCCAGGCTGGAGTATGAAGTATGAGTAAAAGTTAACTCGATGAAAGCGGGGTATGTTCTGAGCAGAGGAGTCAGCATGTCCGGAAGCGCAGAGTTAGGAAGCAGCGCGGCATGTTTGGAGAGAGGCGGAGCTGGGCAGAGCTGACCCGTGGGGTGCAGGAGGGAAGAGTCTAGGAGGTACCGTGTGGGGCCTCGGTCATGGGCATTCCCGTGTCCTGGCCCAGCCAAGGAGTTTGCAGCCATGCACAGGTGTAAGCAGGAGAGTTTGCTTTCCAGAAAGATCCCCTGGCTGCTATGCGGGAAATGAATGGAAAGGAAAGGAGTTGGAGCAGGGAGACCCTGCAGGAGGCTGTGGCAGGTAACCAGGGAGGAGACAAGCAGCTCCACCCTGCTGCACGGCTGAAGCCAGGCAGGGTTGGGAGGAGGAAATTAACTACCGTGATATTTTCGAAGCAGAACCAACAAGACTTAAACCTGCGGAAAGCTGCTAACCTGTCTCCCTCAATTCTCTCACTTTGGGGAACAGGGTCGTGAAACTTCAGCTGAATTTTGAGGATAGAGCAGAGACTCATTTTGTTAATCAGCAACACCACCAGCCCACTCCGAAGAGTTTCAAGCCACCCCTCTGCCGTGCCTAGGAAGTTACTGGCACGCAAGAGTCTCAATACACTGGCTCGTAGTTGGTCTGATTTATATTCCGGCACATTGGAACATGCTCAAGTGCAAATCTTAGGATTTATCCCACTGCTGAGAAATAGGGGCATGTATTTTTTGTCTCTGTTGCCACATAGCGGGATGCACAGAGCACAGGCTTCTTAATCAGACACACCAGGGTGGAGATCCTAGGTCTGCCCCGCCACGCTGCACGATGTTAGGTGGGTTGTTTAGCCTCTCGTGGATTCCCTTTCTTCTTCTCTACTTCTCTAACGATGGGAGTAATGATCAGGTTGCTGGGAGGTTTAAATGGGATCCCACACGTATGGCACCTGACACACTGCATAAGTCTCAATTATCCCTCTGGAAAAGATCTGCAGCAATTACTAAGAACCTCCAAAAGCATTCACAGGCAAACAAGTGTTTACCCGCCTCGCTCCGCAGAAGAACAGAAAATAGGCAGGGCTGGGGCCACCACAAAGCACATTAAGGACCTGACATTCGATGCTCCAAACAAGCCCTCAGAACTCACGGTGGGTCAGCACATCCAGCATCTCACTTGGTCCCCATGGCAACCTGTGAGGCAGGGGTGGCCAGACCATTTGACACACGGCAAAGCGGAGTCAAGGAGACAGAAATGGAAGAGCCTGGACTTCGTTCCCAGGTAACCCTGAGAAGTATTTATTATCGCCTATGCTACAGAGGAAGAAACAGAAAGAGATTAGTAACCGGCGCAAGGTCGCACGGCTCAGGACTGGTAGAAATTGGGTTTCACCCTTGGATCCGTCCCAGTAAAAAAGCCTGTGTTCTTTCACTACTCCTGCATGCACCATGCTACTCCATGACGCCTCTGCAAATAATTCACCTTCTCTGAGCCTCAGTTTCCTCATCCGTAAGTGGGACAATCGTGTCTACTTTGTGAGTTTGTTGCGAGAGCAAGTTGTCGCTCACTTTCATCACATCTGTCCCTACTCCTATTTTCATCTGACTTTATCCTGAGCAGGACCTGGATAGGGTGCAAAATTTAAGGGGGCCACCACTCTCAGATTAGTGCAAGTGCAGCCCCGGGAAGTGAGTGCCTTTTTACGTCTCATGCCTAGGTCTTTATCTGCTTCGTTCTAGTCCTGGTCCTGCCTGGAGATCCAATGAGGAAGTGAGGTGTGGAGAGGATGGGAAAGACAGGCTGTAGGGTGCACTGACATAAAAGCAATTGCAGAAAAGAGGCCCTGCTGCAGATGCCCACAGCTCAGCAGGAATGATGGGCTGGGTGGCCCTGAATATGACACAGGTGCACCTCGCTTTGCGTAATCGTTCCTGGAGAGTTGCACCGTGGAAATTGATGTGCATGAGTCCATGATGATCTTACAGCTGCTTTGTCTCCCTGATGGCCTTAAGCCGTTTCATCTTCATTTCTTACAGCTCATGAGCTACTTGAGGACAGTGGCCACGTCTTATTTGTCTTTGTATTCCCCAGACCTAGCACAGGATTTGACATGTAATAGTTGCTCATTAGATGTTGAATGAACTAAAGAATGTTTTGTCTTTCCATTTGCAAAGCCTCTAATCCCGTGGGTCCTTTGATACTCAGATCCTAAGTCAAGTGGCACAATGAAACTGTCCTCACCTGGGACTCTAGTCTGCCAGCATCAGACAGTAAGGCGTGAGGATGCTCAATAAATATTAGCTCAATTTAAAGAGCGAATAAATGGCAGAGTCATGATTTGACTCCAAAGCCTATGCTCTCTCCACTACAGTGCAGGGGCCAAGTCTAAGCAATATTCCTAAAATATGCAAAGTCCTACCTCTGTCACCAAGTCCGTTCTACCCAAAGCCCCAAATTGGGCCCCTCATACTGCCCTGTGGTACCTGCCCAAACCTCCCCCCATTTTCAGGCATTGCCCCTTATCATAGAAACACTGGCACCACCAGCAGAACTTCCGTTGTTCTGGCACAAAGATGGCAAATAGGGTATATCTCACTAGCCAAGCCCAACAGACTCATAGTGGCATCCAGAGTTATCTGGCTGAAAGCAGCCGTGAGCCCCAGAGGAAAGGAGCGTCGTGATCAGTTGTGTCTTCTGTGGACCTGGGAAGGATGCGTGGTGTACGTCTGCCAGCCGGGCCCTGATTTCACGTGTCAGGAAAGCAATCTGATTAAACTACAGAAACCCTCTGCGTTTGTGAATCTGTGCTGGCTTTGAACATTCATAATGCAAGCTTTGCTACTAAAATCATGTGCAGCTTCAAACTCCAAGAAGAGCTGCAGGGAAGAACTCGAAGACAATGACATTCTCTGAGCAGTTCCTGGACAAACTGAAACATGATTTTAATGAGAAAATGTGAAATCAGTTAAGAATGTGGTTTGAGGATTTTAGTGCCTTATGGGTAGTTACCTATTTGACCTTTTCTTGATCAGCATTTAGAATGAGCCTGCCTTGGGATTGTTTTCCACCTTGTCATTAATTGGAACATCTGCTTTTCCTCTGTAAACATCATAAACCATCATTTGATTTCCACTGATGCATCACTTCCAAGGTAGCCCCGTAGAATAATGCAAAATTAACCAGAAACACAACAGAACACATTTCTGATTCCCACCTCCTCCCTGCCCCCATTCCACACCTGCACAAAAGAACGGAGATTGCCAGCAGGTGTGTAACGAGGCAGGTGCAAGGAGTGACGTGTGTCTCATCTCGGGGTTGGTCATCCCAGTAAAAAGCACACTCGCAGTGGGAGGGGTGAGCCACCCAAGCTTCTAGGATAGGAGCTGGGAAGGTGGGGGAAGGTAAAGTTCAGATAAGCAGAATATACCCAGCCAGGATGATGTAAGCTTCTTCTGCAGGGATACCCAAGGAATGTTCCAGAAGGGGTCTGTACACAGCCACAGAAAAACCAAGCAAGCGTGTATACCTGTAAATCCAGCAGGTGGCAATTGGAAGCAGGAATAGGGCTGTAATCCCAGGATTAGACAAGCAACTGTGAAAAGAACTTGTGATGGTAACCACCATTCTACTCCCTATGGATCTGACTTTTTTAGATTGCGCAGATAGGGGCCATCATATGGTATTTGTCTTTCTGTGCCTGGCTTATTTCACTTAGCACCATGTCTTATTTATCTAGATGCATCCATGTTGTCACAAACGATTGCATTTCCTTCTTTTTTAAGGCTGAATGGTATTCCACCGTGCATATATACCACACCTTTTTTTATGATTTCATCCGCTGATGGGCACTCCGGCTATTTCCATACCTTGGCTATTGTGAATAGTGCTGCAAGGAGCCTGAGAGTGCAGACATCTATCTCGTCAACGTACTAATTTCAATGCCTTTGGATGCACACCCAGGAGTAGAATCATTGGGTCATATGGTACTTCTATTTTTAATTTTTTGAGGAACTTTCATACTGTTTTCCAAAATGGCTGTACTAATTTATATTCCCGCCAACAGCGTAGGAGAGTTCCCTTTCCTCCTCATCCTCACCAATGATTGTTACCCTCCATCTTTTTCATAGTAGCCAATCTAATAGGTGTGAGATGATATCTCCTCGTGGTTTTAATTTGCATTTCCCCGATGATTACCGAGGGTGAGCATTTTTTAATGTATCTGTTGACCATTTGTAATGCCGGTTACCAGCGACGGGGCCAGAGGGGGAACGTGAGGTGTCGGTCGAAGGGTAGAAAGTTTCCATTAGACAGGAGGAATAAGTTCTGGTGTTCTCTGGCTTGGCATGGTGACTACAGGTAATAACAATGTATTGTATATTTCAAAATTGCTTGAAGACTGGATCTGAAATGTTCTCACCACAAAGAAACGATAAGTATGTGAAGCAATGGAAATGTTCATTAGCCTGATGTGATCACTCCACAGTGTATACATGTATTGAATCATCACATTATATCCCATAAATCTGTCAGTTAAAAAAGAATAAAATAAAGTATTTTAAAAAAAACTTGTGGCCGGGCGTGGTGGCTCACGCCTGTAATCCTAGCACTCTGGGAGGCCGAGGCGGGTGGATAGCTCAAGGTCAGGAGTTCAAGACCAGCCTGAGCAAGAGCGAGACCCCTGTCTCTACTAAAAATAGAAAGAAATTAATTGGCCAACTAAAAATATATAGAAAAAATTAGCTGGGCATGGTGGTGTGTGCCTGTAGTCCCAGCTACTTGGGAGGCTGAGGCAGAAGGATTGCTTGAGCCCAGGAGTTTGAGGTTGCTGTGAGCTAGGCTGATGCCACGGCACTCTACAGCCCAGGCAATAGAGTGAGACTCTGTCTCAAAAAAAAAAAAAAAACTTGTAATGAGAACCCTGAACCCAGAAATCACATCATATAGGAGCCCAGATATCAGAGCTCAGGTGTAGAATCTCTATTAGTAATAATAATATTAGCTAATTTTATCAAGTGACTCCCCTCCTCCAGACACTCAAATCCATTATGTGGTGGGTAATCGGAATGTAGACCAAGGTGTGTCCTGCCAAGTGTGGCCACATCCCCAGTGTCGGCTGCCGTGTTGTGGACACACGCTGGCTCCCCTCTGCTTCGCCTGGGGATTGGAACAGGGCTGGGGCTGCAGGAAGCGTGGCAGTAGGGTTGGAGGCAGGCAGCGGGGGCAGCAGGGACGTGGGAACGGACTGCAGAGGGTTTGTGTCCACGTGCTCGCCTTCACTCTCTTCTGGGAGCCTGCCCTCCTAAAGACAGGGAACCCTTCCCACATCTGGTTGCAGCCAAGTGGGTGTTCTTTGCAGTCGGCCTTTGGTCACTAGAAATGTGCTTTCTTCTGTAATTTACTCGCCTTGGTCCTGCATTCCTAGGTTTGGTTTGTTGACCTGTTGGCAATGGGCAGATCAAAGAGCCAGGCTTGGGGGATTGGGGGGCCCCTGAGGCTGACAGGTTCTCTTGGGGAGAATCAGATGCCAACTCCTCTCAGTCACTGCCTGTCTGTCTTAATGCTTATCCACCCTCCGACAGCCAAGCACCACTATTCATGGTGCACAGTCCCTGGCACATAGTAGGTATTCAGCCAGGATGATCTGACTCCAAGTCTGTGTTCTTCACCCATCCTGCCCACCTCTTAGTAGCTCCCATAGTTGTCTACCTGAGGCTGTCGGACTCCACAGTGCAAGAGAGCTGGCCTGTTGAGCAGACAGGCAGGGCTCAGTGGGCAGCCAGAAGCATGGTCTGGCACCACTGGCCTTCCTGAGAGCGTTAGCATCTGCTAAGACCAGGAGCCAGTCTAGGGGATCTGTCACAACCTGCTAAATACCACTGCTGTCACCACCACTGTCCCTATGGAAAATCCCATGACATTCCCCCACGTCCCCACCACCACCACCATCACTGTGCACTCTTACAGTGCTAGCACCAGCCAAGGACAGTCCACAGGGCCACCCTCCCCACCGGGCAATTCCTAAAGGGTAGACTCAAGTCTGTATCCCCAAGGCCTGGTGTGGTGCCTGGAACACAAGAGGCGTTCTACGAACGCTCGCAAAGTGAACGAATGAGAGAGCTACGAAGGTGGTCCCAGATAGAACATCTCAGATTCACTCTCCACAGCCCAACAGCAAGTCTTTTCCTCCCCAGCTCCTTCCAGCCTTGTGCACAACCCAAACCACGAACAGGAAGGCTCCCTGCCTGGGCTAAGGAGTCTTGGATTTTTACAAGGCACTTTCAGACCCATTATAGCCCTTTAGATCCTTACAACAACCCCGTTGGAAGGTATTCTCACCAGCATTTCCAAGATGACAGACCAAGATCCAAAAAGATGAAACGACTTCCCTAAATCAGTGGCAGAGCCAGCATTGGAAGCTGGGGTTGCCTGGTCCCCAATTCCATGCTCAATTTTTTTGTCTTTTACCCAAACCTTCCATTAAATGCCTAGTATGCGCCAGGTGCTCGGCCAGGCACTGGGAATGCAGAGATGAAAATGACACGACCCCTCTACAGGAGACTGTAGAGTCCTCAGAAGGGAGAGCCACCAACCTGTCATTGCACCCCTTTGGAAGTTTCCATCAAGCCCAGATGCTTGCAAAGCCCCTTCCCCAAACAGCCAAGCCGCAGTCCAACCCAAAAGGCTTCTGGTTCCCCACCCCCCACTTCATAATCTCAAGCTGGACCGAATTTGGGATTCTCAGATGCATCGTCAGGAGGGATGCATCGCAGGAGCTTGGTATGTTGAACCCCTTTCCTTTGTCCCTCTGCCTCTGCGTGATGTCCCCCAAGAGAACATTAACTCACAAAATCGAAAGAGAACACTCAGAGCCGCCTGTTGCTCCCCTTCGTGTTGTTTTCCCAACTGACAGACAGATTTGCAGTCGCTCGATGCTCTTTTCTCCATGTAGCATTCACACATCTCTGCCTGCATGGTCGGAAGCTCTCTGGACAGTTGCCCAGCAGAAAAGGCCCTGGCTGTGCTTCAGGCTCAGAGGCAGGAGACAAGAGAGCCTCTGCCTCTTCGTGAAAACAGGCACAGGAAATGTCACGTCCCAGCAGATGGGCTGGGGAGCGTGGAGGAGGGGGGTCGCATTACCATATCCTACATTCGGATAATGCTAAGCCTTCTTTCTAACAACATCTACACGTAAAGGGAGGAGTCGAGCAAACCAGGCTCTAGCTGTAGGACCTCAGGCAAGATATGTCACCTCTCAGAGCCTCAGTTTCCTCATCTGCAAATTGGGGAGAACCATACCTACATCAGACGGCTTTGTGAGCCTCAGCAGACGGAGAGTGGGCAAAGCCATCAGCACAGTGCCCACTCACGGTAAACGGCCCCTAATTGTTCATCGTCTCTTTCCTCCCAAGGAAAGCAACTTCTAGGAGAAGGATATTAATGATGTCCTGGCAAACATGGCAGCCTCCTGCCTAAGAAGGGCGGGGGCGGGGAGGGGGCAGAGGAGTTGCATGCTGGGTCGCGTTCTCACCTCCTTCGTTCCCAGGAGGTGCTTTCATGGATATTTGTTGAAATGGCCTTTCTAATCTTATTGTGGGAAAGAGCACAGTCATGCAGCTCTTCTTAGAGCAAAATAGACATTCCTGTGGCCGGAACAGACGAATGAGCAAGCAGATTTTTAAGGGTCCTCGCCTTAACCGTCTTTGCAGCCTCCTGGCTAACACATACCTCTGGCGGTGTTTACTTTTTCCGGGCACCTTAACTGCACCTTCAGAAAACAAAAGGCAGATTCATTTTGTTTACTGGGAGCCCGGCAACCCCTTCGACAGACTTACTTTCTCACTTCCCGATTGTGCAAGGAATGTGTTTGAGGGGTTTGAAAGAGAAAAACAAAACAAACAAAACTAAACGACTGGCTTTCAGAAGCACATTATTTTGAAAACAGCCTAATGAGAAATGCCAGTAACTGGTTGAGAGGAAAACAGAATCAACTCAGGAAAAAGAAAAATAAGAAGAAGAAGGAAAAAAAGCTGAGTTTTAGAGGCGTTTTGGAACAGTGCGATTTCATTTCCTTCAAGTGTAATGAGCAAGAAGACAGGAGAAACCCTAAAGGTCAGGATTAATGAATGGGTTAGAAGGTTTGGTGCCTGCAGGCCAGCTGTGTGCTGGTAAGTGGATGTTTCAACAGTCCTAAGGGGTCTTATCCATAATTTATTTTCTTAAGTAGGTGCATGGTGTAGAAATGCTGTTTGCACTATTAATTGGAGCAGAAAACCGTGTCTTCCTGGGTATGAGCCGTTCCTAACCTCTCCCAGCAAGGGCACCACTTTGCATTTCCTAAGCTCTGGAAGGCAGAGTGTCCCAACAGGTCACGCCAAGCCTGGATGCTGGCACCTAGGCTGGCAGCAGTTGCCAATCGTACCCTTATTCCTGGATGCAGTGCCCCAGGAAAGGGACGCTAGTTAGCCATAATCTCCAACCCCTGCCGTGCGCAAACAGAAGGCTTATAGGAAAAGCACAGGCCCAAGCCATGAAGCCCAGGTCAGACTTCAGATCTGCCCCCCAAACTAGCTGTGTGACCTGGGAAAAGTCGCTGCACCTCTCTGAGCCTTAGACGCCCCCCCATGTACAAAATGAGAAGTTTGGAGGCAACCTTTGGTGTCTTGCACTTTTCTAGGATTCCTCTGACTCTGAGCTGCACCTCCCCCAGCAGGTAGGAAAGCCCTGATGTCAGCGAAGCACCAGTCTCACCAGTCTGCCAGGAGCAGAGCAGGTGGGGGGAGGGGTGACGGTGTGAGATGTAGCTAGGAGGGTTGGGGTGGGAGAGCACAGGCTTTGGAATCAGGCAAGGAGAGATTTCACCCTGGCTCCTCTACTTAACAGCTCTGTAACCTGGCTCAGCTTCTCTAGGCCTCAGTTTCCTTATCTGTAAAATGGAGATGATAATACCAACTTTGCGGGGCTGTTGCAAAAATTAGTGATGGCAGGTATAAAGTAACTGGCACTGAAGGCTCTCCAGGGAGGGCAGCACGGCCAGCGTGTGATTTCAGAGCTCCCGTAAGAGTTACCAGAATGCCACAGAGACTTTCTCCCCATCCCCCCCTTCTGTGTTTCTCTGATTTAGAAGGTGCCAACTCCAGATGGGTGGTGTCTACTGCGCCAATAAGTCGTTATAATTCAGTTGTTGGAATGCATATATGGATTTTCGAAGTGTGTTGTATGCACTGAAGCATCTCCGTCTCCAAGAACTCCTTGGCCCCCAGTAATCTCATTGGCTGCCCCGGGCTCCCAGCAGCAGGCTTAACTTCATTAGGGAATAAGCAGCCAGCGGCACACGGCTGTTTTCGCCCCTCTAACTACTTTAAGATGAACTTGGTATTGTGTGTGCATACGCAGAGAGGACAGGAACCCCCAACTCCCCCATTTTTCAATTCATCTCTCACCCCCTCTCCATAACCTAAATAACACATCTCTCTTCTGCTGAAAAGGAGAAACATGGCACTTCCCCCTTGGTATGGATTCATAACCAGTTCAGATATCTATTAAGTAACCTTCCAAACAAATCCACTTGCATTCTCTGATTTAGGCCCTCACAACCCCATGGCACGATTGTCTTGCCCAATTTGCAGAAGAAGAAACTGGAATCGGGAATGGAAAATCACATGTTCAGGGCCACGGACGTGACACGCTAGCAGCAAGCTGCCTTGCTGTCATCCTTTTAACTTCCTTGATGGAAAAGTGTCACCCCTGAGTCCCAGCTCTGCCACCTCTTGGCACTGTGGTCTTCTGCAGCCTCGGTTTCCTCACCTGTAAAATGGGGGTGTGGTTATAACATGCCTCTCCATCACGGCGGTTGAGGCCATAATTAAGAATGAGATAACACCTATGAGAGTGCCAGGCAGGGGCCAGCACGGAGTAGAAGCTCTGGAATTGTTTCCCTCCCTCCAACGTCGTAGGGCCATTGAGAAAGCTGCGGTTGTACGCACACACGGTCTCTAAACAGAAACACATCATGCAAACGTTAGCAATGAAGATGACAGTCGTGGGCCTGTTTTTATCTCAGAAGACCCCCTCACTCCTGGAGATTCAGGTCTGAAACGTGCATCTTCCTTAATTCTTACTTAATTCTTACAAACCTGTCCAATTTAGTGCAATTCTAGACTCTTTGCAAAGCCGGCAAATCCAGCCTTGCCATCCACAACAGGGGCTGACAGCACTTACCGGGAAAGCAGAGAAACTCCTGGCAGAATGGCAGGTCTGCAGCAGCAGCGGGCTCGGGCTGACAGTCTGAACTTAAATAAATAATATTTTCTGGCTGGGGGCGACAAGGCGTAAATTTGAAGCGTGCGTTCTTCCACGTCACCGTGCCCTGAAATGCAGAAGGAGAGGTGCGTCTTGTCCCAAGTTTGTAGCAAAATCGCACTGTGTGTAAATGGTTTTCTGGCCTTCGATGTTGAGCAGAGAGGAAAATAATCCTCTGCAAAAAGGCAGGCAGGAGCAGCGGGCTCAGCAGGGAGGCTGGCATCGGCGTGCAGCCAGCAGGCGCTTTGCTTTCTTTAGCCCCCTTCGCGGACACCCACGAAGGTAAACTGTCCCCAGTCATCTTAGTTCCCAAAAGGATTATTTCCACCAGTCCCTTCAAGGAGGAGCAAGCAGAAATGCTTGGGTACAATCGAGTGGGAAGCTGAGAAGGCCACAGCTGAGAAAGGGAGGAAAGGGGAGGTGGACAATATGTCAGCATGGGCTCAGCTAGAACTGGGTGAGTCACCAGCAGGGAAGGGCACTTCCAGAGGTGGGGGGGATGGCGCAGCACCTTGGCACTCATCCATCCATTCATTCATTCACTCACTCACTCACGCATTCAACACACACACGCAGTCCCTGCCCTCTTGAAGCTTACAGTCTAGAGGAAAACACATTCAACAAATAACTCCACAAATAACCATCTAGTGACACACTTTCATAGACACTAGAAAGGAAACACATGTGGGGTGTGAGGTTGTAAAACAATAAGCCCCGGGCCAGGCATGATGGCTCACGCCTTTAGTCCCAGCACTTTGGGAGGCTGAGGCAGGAGGACCACTCGAGCCCAAGAGTTCGAGACGAGTCTGGGCAACATGGTGAGACCTCGTTTCTACAAAAAAAAAAAATGTTTTTTAATCAGCTGGGTGCAGTGATGTGCACATCTGTAGTCTCAGCTACTCTGGAGGCTGAGGTGGGAGGATCACTTGGGCCTGGGAGTTGGAGGTTGCAGTGAGCTATGATGACTCTAACCTGAGCAACAGAGTGAGATCTTGTCTCAAAAAACACACTCACACACACAAAAAACAAAAACAATTTTTAAAAAGCCCAATAAGCCCCAATTTAAATGGAAGCTGAGAGCCGTGGGGTGGGGTGACCGAACAAGATTTCTCTGAGGCGGTAGCTTTGAAGCTGAGGTCTGATCAGGAGTCAGCCAAGCAAGGTGTGTTAGGAGAACACTCCAGGCAGAAGAAACAGCACGAGGCAAGGCTTTGGGGGAAGAACTAGCTGCACATCTGGAAACTGGAGGGGCCAGGACGTTTGAAGCATGTGAGAGAGAAGCGAACAGGGGACAGGGGCTGAGCCACATGGGGCCCAGAGAGGATTTGGGGCTTTATCCTAAATGCAACGGGAAGTCACAGAGGATTTTGGGCCTCTTCCGGATGGTTCTGACTTGGTAAAGAATTTTGCCATTGTAGATTGTCACTTGGCCATCTCTCACACTTGGCCACAGTCACCTTCTGGCTCCCCATCCCTGCCACTCTGGTGACACCACCCCCGACCAAGCTCTGACCCACATCAGCTGTGAACTTGCCCCTGAACCCCACCCCCAGGAGGAGGAGCAGGAGAGATCAGACTGGCATTGAGGGCGCCATCGGGAGCCGCCACCTGAGCTAGGGTGAGTGCCAGCCCTGGCCAGCGGCAGCCTAGGAGGGGAGCAAGTCTCTGCCTACCCCACAATAGGGACTGTCTGCTCCCTCTTTTACAGGGAAAAGCTTCAATTCATGAGGCTTCCTTTCTGCTCAGTGTCTGCACAAAGCAGCCACTCAGTTAATGTTCAGTTGCAGCTCAGAGATGGGAGGACCTCAGCACCCCACCTCTATCTTCCATCTCTTCTTGCCAGTGGGGAAACTGAGGGAGGCTGGTGACCTTCGGCAAGTCACTTCCTCTCTCCCAGGTCTCTCTTTCCTTGTCTGTAAAGCAGGGTGGGTGAAGGAGTTGATCTTCAAGACCCTTTGTCATCATCCTCAGATGCTCAGGGAAGGTCAATACCTTCATGAACAACACTCGGCATGTTTTGGCAGGGCTGGGATCACGGCTGACTTCAGGAATAGATGCCACAGGCTGAAGTTCAAGGCCCAGATAGTCGGGGAGGGCTGAGTGAGAGAGTTGGAATTTGCAAAAATCTAACACTAAGCTGAAATATACTTTTGCTTACAAATCTCCTCATATAGACAGGCAAATTAATATTATAAGCAATTTAGGAGACAGGATATTTAGAGTATCTGCAAAAAAAAGCTCTATTGGAGCACCCTAGAAGTCACTCCAGATGTGTTGAACCCCATGCAATGGATGTGCGAATTATAAAATGCTCGTATCTGTTCATGACAGTGGTCCCCAAGAGCATCTCTCCAAGGGACAAGTTCATTAGCCAAGTTCAACTGCTATATGCGATAGTGATGATAAAACTCAGTTCTTTGAAAAATCGCATTTGTTGTGGACTTTGTGTTAATTCCAGCTGTTCTCCCTGACTGTGAGGCTGAGAGAGTGGGGCTTGGCAGTCCTGAAATAGTGCGGCTGGCCAGGGACTCAGAACTGTTTTGTATTGTAGAGAAAAATGTGTAGAATCTGGTGTTTTGTTAGCCCTTCCTACAGGTCCTGCAGGCAGGAAGTAGGGCTTGTACTTTTTTGCAATCCCTGCACACTTGCACCTCGTAGGAGCACATGCATATGGATTGGCTGATGGGAAAAGCAAGGCAGAGAGAAGGAGTATGTGACTTGGAGGTATCCCAGTGACAAAACCCCTCATGTCCCTCCCAGGACAGCACACCCAGAAAGAGTATGTGTGTTAGAATTTCAGATTTGAATCCCATCGTCTTTACTCACTAGCTGTGTGAACTTAGGCAAATCACTTAACCTCTCTGGGCCTTGGTTTCCTCCTCTGCACAATAGGCAAAGCAATACCCACCAGAGGTCATGGTTGCAAGGGTTAAATGAGATGACGTCAATAAGTGTCTAGCACAGTGTTGGGCACATGGCAGGGGCCCCTCTTCCTTCCTTTCATCTAGCCATCGAGATCGCATGAGAAAAGCAACATCCAGTGTTCACCTCTGCTATTCACCTATCCCTGCAGGATGGGAAGCCAAAGAGCCTCCCCATGACCTGCAGCCTGCAGGATGGCACAGTGCAGTGAAGCATGATCAGGGAGGTGGCCGGGGCCCAAATTTCGGTAGCTGCAGGAACCCGAGACAGTAAGCCTGGCTGTCTTCCAGCCAATTTTGCCAGATGTAATTTGGCTTTAGCTTGAGGTTCCAAAGCAGTTACATAATCATAATAACCCACAGCATTTGTAGAAAGCTTTTATGGTTTTCAAAGCACTTTTACATGCATTACCTCATTTGATCTTCTCAATAACCTTGAGAGGTAGCAAAGGCAAGGACTAGAATCCCCATTTTATAGATGCAGAAATTGAGGCTCGGAGGGTTTATTTGGTTCACCCAAAGCCACATGACTACTAAGTGGCAATGTCAAAACTTGGGTAAAGATCTTTGCATTCCTTGCCCTGGGCTTTTCCCATGCCACCACACTGCCTCTTTACAATCATGCTTTCATTAGGCAAAAGTGGACTGAGCTCCCGCCGTGTGCCAGCGGTGTGCTAAGGGCCAGGAGTCAGAAATGAGAGGCAGAGCCGAGTCCAGAAGAGATGCAGGACCAACTATTCAGTGCCACTCGGTGGGTGCTATGGTGAAGGAGGGAGAGGACCAGCAAGGAGGGACAGTAATCCAGCTTGGCCCAGGGTCTCGGGAAGGCTTCCTGGAGGAAGAAATGCATTGATCTGGTCTTGGAGAACAGCTAGAGGTTGTCCAGGCAGAGAGAGGACTGAGAGGAGTTACAGGTGGCAAAAGTAAGAAGTAGAAAGCCACAGTGCGTGAAGCAGCAGGGCATGTCGGGGTGCTGCAAGTTGTTTGGTCTGGCTCCACCCAGCCACCCACCCACTCACTGATTCATTCATTCACTCAGCATATATTTCCAGAGCACCCCCATGCGCCAGGCACTGCGCTAGCCACCAGGGATAGACACCTCAGTGAGCAAGCAGATGTAGTCCCCGAGCCCATGGGTTCTACCTGCTAGCAGATGCCTGTGGAGTCAGGCGGGAAGCAGCGGGAGGGGAGGCAGGAGGAACAGGCAGAGGGCATCATAGAGACTGAGCGTGGTAGGTCTGGATTTCAGCCTAAGGGGACGGTGCCCTGCTGGATTCTCAGCATAGGTTTAATGTGATCAGGTTTGCATTCCTGAAAGAGTGAGCCATGGTTAGCTTAGAGGATGAGCTGGAGAAAGGTGTCTGGAGTCTAGGAGTTGAGCTAACTAACCAGAGATGCCCAGGCAAGAAATTCTTGGGTCCTAATTACAGCAGCAAAGAAGAAAAAAAAGTTAAATCCAAGACAGATGGGCCGGGCGCGGTGGCTCACGCCTGTAATCCTAGCACTCTGGGAGGCCGAGGCAGGTGGATTGCTCAAGGTCAGAAGTTCGAAACCAGCCTGAGCAAGAGCGAGACCCCATTTCTACTTAAAATAGAAAGAAATTAATTGGCCAACTAAAAATATATAGAAAAAATTAGCCAGGCATGGTGGTGCATGGCTGTAGTCCCAGCTACTCGGGAGGCTGAGGCAGCAGGATCACTTGAGCCCAGAAGTTTGAGGTTGCTGTGAGCTAGGCTGACGTCACGGCACTCACTCTAGCCCGGGCAACAGAGCCAGACTGTGTCTCAAAAAAAAAAAAAAAAGGTCATTTGACAGTGTTGCCTCACCAGAACAAGAGAAAAAGTACATGCATGTAAGACTTGCATGATCCCATACACAAAAAAGCTTTGCTTTTGTCTTACCTTACATGGTTTTCTCTTGCTGTCATTATTTCAGTCACCTAAGGACACAAAATTAAGGCATAGCATCTAAGGGGCTTCAGTCTAGATCATTTGGGACCCAAAGAGTTTCCTGGAAGCTCTAGCTCTACATAGGACCACATAAAATAAATTAATTGGATTGAGATACATTTTCCTATACAAGGATCACTCAAACACAGATTCTTGTAGGAAGAGGATGAATCAGGAGAGGTCAAGAGTAATGTCTTTTAGATTCTTCCAGTCCAGAGAAGACTTAAACTCCCTGTCCAGTTGCTTTCCCAATTACATTATTTGATGAAGGCGTGGTGTGACCTGAATCACAAATCAGAGTTAATGCTCATTGAGAACAATATCAAACAACTTGAATGGTAGCAGGAAAAACGTAACAGAATTTTAAGCACAAATTTTATACTTTTAATTTTCCAAATCTGTCAGATTGAGCTATTTTAGTTACTTGACTAAAATAATAAAACTCAGTGAAGTCTAGTAAAGAAATATTTTCCAATAACATTTTATATAATCTTTTTCTACAGTTTTCTGCTTCTTTTAATTCACTACTTACCCACAGGGAGAGTAAATACCTCGTGTCCATCATGTGCCTTGGAAAATGCTGGATTTATGATCACTGGATTAAGGGAATTTAGAGAGGATCATTTTTGAAAAGCGAAAATTATTATTTTCAAAGAGAACACTTGGTTATTTTGGCTCAACTTCAGAGTTGCAGACATATTGCTGGAAGAAATTATAGACGAGACATATGCCTTTGCCTTTGTATTTTTCTATATCTATCTCCCAAGTTTGCAAATTTAAAGAAAAGCATGAATGGGCTACAGGATCATTTTATTTTTTATCTTTATACTTAATTTAATATAAATAAAATCAATCAGAATAACTATTAATAATCCTGCAAAATTAGGGCTATGAAGAGCATATTAAGGCAGGAAAAATACAATAACTAGATTAATTTACAACAGTCTAAAAAATGGTGTTGGGGGCCTAAATTGGAATATGTACCAATTTCAATACTAAAATTTCTTTACTATGCTAAAGATCAAATTCATAAAGAGTTCATTTATCCATGAAGATCTTACTACCCTACTTTATAAAATGAGCATAGTACTATCATTATATAGTTGAGGTAAGAATTGAATTAGTACTATATATAATATAGTAAGTACTTAACAAATGTTCTCCATTATTACTATTATTGGTCTGTCTTAAGTGCAGCTCTATCCTCAGTGCCTTGGAGTCCTAGTTCTTCCCATGGGAGAAGCTCAATAAAGGCTAAGTATTAATATTTTTTTTCCAGTAGTATGTCAATGGAAGTTGTCTACATAATTGTGAATGAGAACCTGGGCTTAAGGAAAGGAGGTGGCAATGATAAAACCCAAGGTGAACATTTAGAGCCTAACTCTCTTGTTTTTCCAAAATCAAGATGCTCCATAATTTATTTTATCTCAAGAATATCACCCACATCACCTATGGTACAGAGGCAAAGGAAAAGATGCCTTCTTTTCAGGAGAGCATTCTTTCCCTTTTCTCTTGCTGACTTTGGTTGCTTTTATTAACTTAATGAAGATTATCCACACTGAGGAATGTTCTAGAGCCAGGCTCTATTCCTCCCCATCCCCTTCACACACACCCCATCCCAAATGATATCTTGTCACAACAGACACAACAACACTTTTGTGGTGGGCTAGGAGATGAAGGCGTGTATGCTGTGACCTATCTAGATTTATGATCTGTGCTCTTTGATTCCCACAAAATGTAATACATTGATTAAGATTGAGTTTCTAGACTCATATTGCCTATGACTGAATCCCAGTTCTACCAACTCTTGGCTCTATGACTCTAGGCAAGTTGCTTAACCTCTCTGCCTCACTTTTCTCCTCTGTAAAATGAGCAAGGTAAGAATGCCATCATAATAAGGCTGTAGTGAGAATTAAATTAGTTCATATTATACAGTAAGTGCTTTACAAATTGCTATCTATTACTGTGATTCTTGTACTACTTTTATATAGATAAGTTACTTTTGCAAAAACACAATTTCCTATCTGTAAAATTAAGCTAAAAATCTGCTCTGCCTACCTAAGAGATGTGTTATCATTATGATGTATGATAATATAAAAGCACTTTGTATAATGTGAAGTGATTGTTCTGACTTGAGTTTTTGGATATTTGCACGCATGTCTTTCCTATTGGATTTGTAATTCTTAAGGACAAAAGTCCATATTTTATCCATGTTTATATCCCCCATGACACCCAAAAGAGCACCTCACTGTCATTAGATATTGAGTATCTACTGAATTAAGAAATTAATGAAGAAACAAAAATGTCTTTATCACCTGGTCCAGTGATTTTTTAAACTATACATGTTGTAGCCTATGAATGGATTATAAAATAAATTATTTTCATAAAAATGAAATAGGTTTAAAAAATCAGAGTTTTTAGAACATAATAAGGCTTTAAGTACAGTTTTGGGTGTGTGTGATGTGGTGTGTAGATGTGTGCGTGCGTACAAGCTCAGTAATGATATAAATGCATTTCTTATTGTGGATGCTGATTATAAATGTTTGAATGTCTATGTTACGGCATAACCTCTGGTACTAAGAGGTCCTAGTGTTCCCAACTGTGAATGTCCTGTACTCTGTGACATCTGAATTCATTTGGATAAATGGATAACAAGAGGTTTTGGCTAACGAGACAGAAAAATGAGGCCAGAGCTTCTACACTGTTCTCACTGTTGCAAAATGTATTATGATCATGTTTCTAACACGCATTTCTTCAATATTCTGTTTTAATTAATACAAATCAATGAACAGTATTGAAACTTACTTTAACAACATGCCTTAGGGTCATAATTCAGATTTTCCCCTTATTGAATAAGGCCTATAGACATACATAGTGCAAGGCATCCAAACCTGGCCCTCAGACAGGTTTTGTGTGTCCTGCTTTTTTTTAAAAGAACTTTTTAGTTTAGATGCCTTTTCAGAGGGGACACAGGCTCCAGTCTTTGGGCCATAGCTTACCACTATGTCCCAATATATGATACCCAACCTACTCCACTCATTCCCAGTATCAGTCAGCCCCTGCAGACATTTGAATTTGACACCTGTAGTGTAGTGGCAAAAGCTGAATGAGCAACACCACCAAAACAGATGCCAAAAGCCACGCCTTAAGCCACAGTCCAGAAGAAAGGAGAACAGACTGGGAATCCTCTCCTGACTCTGCTCTTACTCAGAAGGGTGGCCTTCATTCATTCTCCTTCTCTTAGCAGTGAAAGGAAGTGAAAGTGTTGAATTAGATGATTGTCTTTGGTTCTCAAATTTTCCAATCTTTCTCAAAACTTTAGTTGACATTTCTCTTTTTCCTCCAAATGATGTCCATAGGGAAAAACCACAGCCATTTAAGTGTTCCAGTTTGCTGTGTCCCAGTTAATCAAGGTTATACTGTAGAATGCATGCATAATAGTAGCAGCTGTCAAGAATGACACATAAAGCAACAAACAAGAGAGAAGAGGAGGTATGTTAGAAAAAAATTGAATGTGCTGATAATATTTAATAGAAGAAAACTGAACTATTCCTATAATGTTACTTAGAGTGGGGATGTCTGCTCTTGGTGCCTGATGGAGTGCTGAGTCCTCCAGAAAATAGGACACATTTTCCAGGAAGGGCATATGTTTAACACATTGACTGCCACACTAGAAAAAAATATTTTTTCCTTGAGGCTATGGTGTTTTATTACAAAAATAGAATAAAAACTTCAAAAATAAAACGATCCTTTCTAATTTAATGAAAAATTTGTTATTTTTT
>CAUYRT010051169.1:0-25868 GCA_963574885.1 Lepilemur ruficaudatus
TTAACACATAAAATAACACACATAAAATACAATTTCATTTTAAAAGAAAGAAAACTGTCAAAAAGAACCAAGCCTCAAGTCCTGCTATATGTAAGAAATATATAAGAAATCAAATACAGATACAGTTTGTTCCTAGGCGTATACCCTTCTCCTACTATGAACTCGCACCAGCGTATTCCAACCATATTCTTGTGCTGCGGTCAGCACCGTTTGTGGCTTGTGTGACATTCTCTGATCCTTGCTTTTGTAAGTTCTTGGAGTTACATATGTTTCTCATCAGGTTAGTGTACATTGGTTGTTAATTCTGGTGGAGCATAGCACATGGAGACACAAAAGTTGCTTAATTATGAGGCAGCACAATAGAGCCCCCCTATCTTCCTTCTCTCTTTGTTTCTCTTTCATCTATCTTTCTTCCTTGCTTTGTTTTCTTTCCTTTTTAAAGGAAGAAAACTTTTTATTGGAGATGAGTAAATTCTTTGTTAGAATAGAATAAAGATGCAACTATTATTATTGAAGTAAAATATCTGAGTTATGCTATGAGAGACAGTGTCCATATTAGAAAGATGTGCTTGTATTAGAGAAGCTCCCCTCTGTTGAATCTGAAAAACCAATGCTAACATCTGCAAGAGAACATAAGGCTGTCCCACCAGCCTTCTGGCACAGATCCAGGACACTGGTGGGGAGGGGAGATGTGGAAGGAGGAGGAAGGACAAAAGACCAAGGTGAACTAGAGGAGAAACAACAAGAGCACAGAAGAGACCAGAGAAGGAGGCTCTCCTGGACGCCTCTCCAAGGTAGGCTGTGTGGAGAATATGGAGTTAATGTGATGGGACATGGGCTCGTTCTCTGACCTCTGCATATGTTTTGGAGTCGCTAATAGCAAAATTGCTTTCCTCTGGACGGTATTTGCAGGACTTTGCAGATGTTACATGCGTTATGGTGATGGTGGAGGAGGTAGTAGATATGAAGAATTGCCCGCATGAAGAATGGTAGGAATTGGAAATGTGAGCTCAAGAGAAAATACACACAGACTCTCTTACTTATGTGCTCACAAAGCATCCATCAATTAACTTGGAAAATAAAACCCATTTCTGATGAAAACAATGAAAACTCTCCCTAGTTCCCAAGTCAACAGGTTAGTTTTCTCATCCATCCCCCCAACAGTGTGTCTTAGGAGACCCAGAGAAATGCCAAATCCCATCTGCTTCAATTATTTTGTGATGCATTACAGAAGGATATTTGAGACTTCTAAGAATTAGAAATATGAAATATGGTCCAGCCAGAAAATGTTAAAACCCAGGCAGTGGGCTCTTTGCCCATAGCTCTCCCGTCTGCCCCAGAAATTGTGCCCATTTGTACCATGCTGATTGTGGCTGCTGGGTTTTAATTGGTACCAAACATGCAAAGTAAATGGCACAGATGCATCCCCTCTGAGAGCTGAGGTTGTAGTCAGCATGTAGAAAGCAACTTTCAAGTCAATCATTTCCAGGTGGAGGGCTCTCTTTGCCCTTCAGGCTTTCTCTTTCACCTACTTGGCCAGAATAACTTAGTACCTAACCCTGGTTGTACTTTAGAATCACCTGTTGAGCTTTGGCATCAAACAGGCACTAGGACTATACCGACAAACAAGTCACAGTTTGGGGATAGGGTGGAAGCAGTCCAGGCATCAGCACTCTTTAAAAGGTTCCCAAGAAATTTTAAAAAATAGAAGTTGGCCAGGTGCGGAGGCCCACGCCTATAATCCTAGCACTCTGGAAGGCTGAGGTGGGAAGGTCGTTTGAGCTCAGGAGTTTGAGACCAGCCTGAGCAAGAGCGAGACCTCATCTCTACTAAAAATAGAAACAAATTAGCTGGACAACTAAAAATATATGGAAAAAATTAGCCGGGCATGGTGGCACATGTCTGTAGTCCCAGCTACTCAGGAGGCTGAGGCAGGAGGATCGCTTGAGCCCAGGAGTTTGAGGTTGCTGTGAGCTAGGCTGACGCCACTGCACTCTAACCTGTCAGCTAGGCTGACACCACAGCACTCTAACCTGAGACTCTGTCTCAAAAAAAGAAGAAGAAGAAGTTGAGACCTTCTGGGCTAACTGGGAAATTCTCTCTCTTCCTGGATCTGCCTCTCTCTCTTTCTCTGTTTCTCCCTCCTTCTCCCTCACGCTCTCCTTCTCTTCCTCTTTCTGTTCCTCTCTCTCTCTCTTCCTGACCTTCTCCCTTTCTCCTTCCCTCCCTTTTGTGAAAATGACTATTTCCCAAGAACACTCCCATCCTCACTGTAAATATTGAAAAGTTTGTTTAAACCTATAATGTTCTGTTTTCAAAGATTTTTTAGGATTATGGATGCCTTGTTTTCAATATATGTATTTATAAAACAATAAGCCACACAGTTTGGCTTTACCTGTGGGCCAGCATGGCTCTGGCCCTTGGTGGAAGCAGAAGACAAGTAAACTTGGGCAAATGACCTTCCATTTCCTCATCCTTCCTATCGGTACCTATGCCCACATATAGAGCCATTGAGGACGCCAAGCCCTCCAATTCACCCACTGATGAATTCATTAATTAGATAAATAAATATAGATAGATAATTTTAGCCCTAACAATATTCCTGGCCCAATGCTAAGTGCCAAATATACAGGAATGAATAAGAAAATACTTCGGCTTTTCAGTGAGTGAAACATAAATATTTGATTGTCCCCAAGGTTTTAAATTTTTAAATGGGAATATTTGAGCTGAGTCTTAAAGATCAGGTAGGGATTAACAGGGCAAAAGAGGGAAAGGAGCATTCTAGGTAAAGGAGAAAACAGCCAAAGGCTCAGAGGTGAGAAATGCTACAAGCACAGGACAAGTCCCTAAGTCATTCAGTGGGGCTTGAGTTTCACTTGCATGTTCCGGATTGGCTGCTGATGAATATTACTAGGCCTACTCTTCCTCACTGCTGCTGGGGTGGGGGTGGGAGGTGGCATTTGAGGCTTTGACTCCTAATTTGGAACCCTACTTTACCTGATCCTTCCATCAAACTCTGGCTGCACCACAAATGTTTCTGTTTATTCCATGTTTCTGTGTTCTGTTTTGTTTTTCTCTCTTCCCTGCAGGTTGATGAGCATGGGTTTGGGGGAGTGGGGACTTATGAATTGAGTTCTCATCTGATTCACAGACTATACAACACATGCACACACACACACCCTTATTAGGGAAGCTGAATGAGAGATAGAGGCTTTCAATCTCTAGTGATAGGTTCCTAAGCCTTTCTGGAGTTGGCCTTGGAATCTGAATTCTTAACAAGCTCCCCAAGTAATCCTTCAGCAAAGTCAGACGGGAAGCACTGCCCTGGTCCCAAGTGCTGATCTGAGAAGGTGATGTTCAGAGCATAGTAACAAAATGCCAAGCGTTGTTCAAAGTGCTTTTCTTAAAGATTAACTTACTTAACCCTTATAAGAACCCTACAAGGAGGAAAACTTATAAGTATTAATATTTTCATTTTAAAGATAATGAAACTGAGGCATAGAGTTCAAATGACTTGTCCAAGTCACACTGTTAGTCAGTGGCAGAGCTGGAATCAAAGCCACTCTTCATCTGTACCCTAGATTGCCTTTCTAAGTATTCAAGACCATTAGCCATTAGCCAAGCTAATGCAGAATAGAATACTTATTATGCTCCAGGCATGGTCTGAGTTGTAGCAGGTACATAAAGGTAAGACAGAGTCAGTGATGTGCATATAAATGCTTTATTCTTTTGGCTGTCTGAGTGGGAGGAGGAGAGTGAAGATGTGATTTATAGTGTTTGCCAGATTCTATAGTTCAGATGTCACTGACCAGGGAACTGGGAAGAAATGTGCACAGTGGGCTCTGATAAGCTGGTATGAGCTGGCCCCAGTTCACCACCCACTGCAGCCTTTGCTCACTTGTGCCTTGCTGCTTGTGTCAGCCATCACAGCAAATGCCATCGTGAAGGTGCAGGCCAGTGGCTATGGAAGAACAGAAAAGGGAAATCTATTTTCTAAAACAGCAGGAGTGTCAAGAGGCTTTGGAGATCTGAAGTTGTGCTCTGGGTTGGGATAGTGAGAGGGCCAAGGAAATTGCGTTTCAGCACTTGGACAGCTCAGTGCGGAGCAGGAGGCCACCTACAGGGCATGAGATCAAGGGTAGGAAGCCCAGTGGCCTTCCTGCTCCCAATTATCCTTCCCAAAAATCACCCACAAGTAATTTCCTTCCACTCAACTTCCTCTCCTCTGCTGTTTCCCCAGCCCCAAGTGAGGTACAGGTCTGCAGATTTTCTAGAGACAATTTCCTGCCACTTTCTATGACCAGTTACTTGTCACACATTCTAACACTCACTCCAGGGCTAACGTAGAGGACCTGTGTGGCAGCCTTGCAGCACATCACAGCGATGGGGGGCTTGGGGATTCAGGTGAGGGGCAAGTGCATGGTGATTCTTTGTGCTGTTTATTTTAGGTACCAGCAGTGCTTCTATGGGGTCAACCTGTCCAGTCTCCAGGGTGCGGCAGTGGACGAATACTTCAGACAGCCGATAGTAGTGAGTGTGCTGTCTTTACAGGCTTGCTCCCATGCATTTATATATTGGTTCATTCACTCAATCATTCACATAGCACGCACTGCACTGCCAGGCTCTGTGCTAAGCCATCACAGAAGAAGAGAAAAAAGTCCTAGGAGCATGGTATTTTTCAGTCTTCTAGCTCTGATATCCCAATCAATTAAAAACATTGTCAGAGAGTGATACTATTGAAAGCAAGATTTCCTAACTACCTTTCATTAAGTAACTTCTAGTTCCCCCACTGCCCGGACCCGCCGCATACACACACTCAACCCTCACACTTGTTCAATAATTCTCAACTTCCCATTGATTCCAGTGGCCACAGGATAATAGAAGAGGAAGCGTTGTATAATAGCTTACAGCTGGAGCTTTCCTGTTAATCAGATTTGAGTTTCCACTGTGGCCCCATCTAGCTGTGTAAACTTGGGCAAATTTTAAGTTTCCATCACCTGAAATTCTTTCAATTGTAAGTGGAAGGAAACCCAAATCAAACTAGCTTAAGCTAAAATGGAATGACTGTCCCTGAAAAATTGCAAAGCCTGGAGATGGAGTTTGCTTCAGGATCCTATTGCAGGAGCTCCAGCCGTGTTGCCAGGATCTGATTTTTCTATCCTCATCATTTGTCCCTACTTCCTCTGATTTAACTCTAGTCCTAGACAGGCTCTCCTATGATGGTAGCAAAATGGCTACAGAAACTCCAGTCTCTGATTCTTAAAACTCTAAGTTCTGCAGGAGAAGCTGCCTTTTCCTAGTAACTTAGGCAAAAGCCTCAGATTTAGTTTAGATAGAGCCTGATTGTCCTGTCTTGGGTCATGTGCCCATCTATCAACCAATCACTGCCTTCAGGGGAAAAGTGATGCTCTGATTGGCCAAGCTGGGGTCATATGCCATACCTGTTGCTGAGGGTTGACTAAGTTTATATGGAACTTCTTGGACAGAATGTGGGGAAGAGATAAATCCTCACCCCTGAATAAATTTTGGATTGTTGAAAAACACCAAATACCTACTCTAGAGACATTTCAAGGAATAAATGATATAACCTAATAAAGCCCTTAGCACTTAGTGTTTAGCATATAGTAAGTGCTCAATAAAGGTTATTTTTTATTATTAATATTATTCTCATTAAGCTCATGCCTTCTGTATCCTAACTCTGGATACATGAGAAGAACTAGACTGCACACTTGCTTGGATTCAGTTTATCTTGACAGAAAGGTAACATCTTTGATTTTTTTCCCCCTAAGGACACATTTGACGTTAGGATTTTGATGGCTCAGACTGTCAAATACACAGTAAACTTCATGGATGCAGAAGAGGAAGATCTACACAGGTTTGTACAAATCAGTGTTGCTCTTTATGCTTAAAATCTCCTCTTCACGTCTCTCGCCGAAAACTTCAGTACAGACTTTTGCTGCTCACACAGGGGGAAGATTTGAGATGTGAGTCACATACAGGAATGGCGCATCAATACTAGTTTCATTTACTGCAAAATGAGGATATTGATGTCTCCTTCATAGGATTGTTTTAAGAATTGAATGAGAAAAATTAAATAGTAATAGTATAGCGTGTACTTACACAACCACTGTTCTGAGCTCTTTATATACAGTAACTCATTTAATTGTACAACAATCCTATGTAAATGGTACTAATGTTATTCCCATTTTACAGACGACAAAAATGAGGCAGAGTTGAATGATAGGTTGCATAAGGTTGCAGAATTAAGAAGTATGTTAGAGCTAGTATGTCTGAACCTTTCAGAAGGCTCCAGGTTCTGGGCTTTTAACCACTCTGCTTTAATGCCTTTTAAGGGAGAGCATATATGTGAGTCTACCCAGGTCAGTGCATGTGATAATGACAAGAAAAGAGCTGCAACTTGTTAACTGTTTACTATATACTCAGTGTTGTGCGAAGTATTTTATAGGCACTGGCTCATTTTTAAAGAAGGCACTCAATGAATGTTAGTTTTTGTCCTCTTCCCCTCTACTTGAAAAGAACTCTGAAATGAAGACCCATGCCTTGACTTGGTTCCATTTTTTTAGATGATGGTATGAATCCCTCTAGGTAATGTTTCACTAGGATATTGCCCCTTTCTCCCTAAGAAGACCAGTATGCGTATTTTTTTTTTCTGGATAAGAAAATTAAGACCCACCAGGTTGTAATTTGTCTGGAGCTGTTGGAGGAGCAAGGGTCAGATTTTAGAAAGTGCAGCTGGCTGGCTAACTCAAAAATATCACTCATCTTGAGATCACAAAGGATATCCAGTATCAGTTAGGATAGGCTATAGCATGCTTCAGTAACAAAAAGACACCTCAGTGGCTTCTAATAACACATGCGTCCTGCTCCCCTACACTATTTATCCATTGTAAACCAGCTTTAGTGCCACCACAGAGTACCCACACCAGTAATTGGGCTAATGCAGCAGCTCTCATCCAGAACAGCGCTGGTCACTGAAGAGAAAGAATGAGCATGGCAAAGTATGCAGTGACAATTGAAGCTTCTGCCTCGAAATGACACAAGTCATTTCTGTGCACATTTAATTAGTCAAAGCAAATCACATGGCAGTACCTGAGCTTAAGTGGGTAGGAAAATGCAATCCTACCCTATGCTCAGCACAAGAGAACTGGCATTTGGGGACAACTCTAATAACTACCAAAGGTCCAGACAAAATTGACTTGCATTAGCTTTATCTGCTGCTCTGGGCTACCTCTTGAGTCCTCTGAAATTTTTTTGAAAATTATGTCTATGTAGGTTTTCCAGAGATATCATTCATTCATTTGTGCATTGATTCAGCAAATGTTTATTGAGATCCTACTATATGCCAGGTGACTGTGTTTGTGCTTGTACAGATACAAAAAGTAATTTTTTAAAGTCTCTATCCTTGAGGAGCTCATAGGCTATTTAGGGGGATGTAAAAAATAAGAAATAATTACAATGTAAGACCAATAAATTCAATGTGACAAGTACAATGGAAATCTCTAGAAATATTCTAATGGCTAAAGGGTAAAAAAAGTTCAGCCTTTGGGGACACCATGAATGCAAATAACATACAACCTCCTTTGAAAACCTCCAGAGCATTTAATAAAATAAGAGTCCTTGGAGTGATACAGCTTCAGAGATAGACCAATAATATCACCTTTTAAATACGAAATGCTTCAAAGTTTGCACAGCACTCTCATATCCGTTTTTTTTAATTTGGCATGCACGAGAACCTTGTGAGGAAAGCAGGAGAGAGATTTTGTTGCCTTTCAACAAACTGAGTTTCAGAGAATTTGACTTTCGTAAGTTCCACAGCTAAAATAGGTTCAGCCTCTAGAATTTGTTGTATCCTTTCCAGTATTTTTCCTATTCCTGCTTATTCTGCATTTGGCATAAACCATGGCCACTTCCTCATGACTCTTGTTATAGCCTGGTGGGAAGTTCAATTGCCTCCCTGAAAAAGAAGTGAACTATGACAATGACCTTCTGAGCTTGATGTTCCCCTTGTGATCCACTCAATTTTTCAAAAGCCCAAACAGACATTACCTTCTGAGCAGCTGCACAGGGGAACTGCCACCACCCATGTTTTGGCTCCTTGAGGGATGATTGTCTTCTGTGTCCTGAGTCATCCTCCTCTTCAATAGTCAAACCCAGCACCAGATGCTACACTCGCCCTTGTGCAGTCCTGGGTCATGGCAGCACGTCGCACAGTTCTTGCGGGGTTTTGTCAAGATGCAAGCTTCTCCAATGTGCAGTGTCACCCAGGCATTAATCACACACTCAGAGAACCTTGCTGCCAAAGCAAAAGTGTTTCAGAGAGAAAGAAAACATTCTATGAATGTTCCTACTGATCTCACAAATATATTTAGTGTATCTGTCAACAACGAAAACAGTAATTCCAAGTGTTTCTTCTTTCTTTCTTTCTATTTCCTTGCAGAGTAGAAATCCCCTTTGTGTTTCAGATGGCGCAGTCTGGCCTCATCCACGGCCTGGCGTTCTGGTTTGACGTGGCCTTTGTTGGATCTCGGTGTGTATCCGGCTCCCGCCCCCTTCTTAGCCCTCTGTATCCCATGCTTCCCTCTGCTATTTGTCATCACAATTTTAAAGTGTTTAAGAATCGATTTCAACCACACTAATACTTGTTTCTCCACTTTTCAAGGAAATAAACACAGATGTTAACGTTGCTTGTAGATTTTAGGATGAAGTGAAAATGAGATGGTTTTCCATGTGTCGTATCCATTCTGACTAAAATATACAAAGCCTCTTAAGCCAAATGGGTTGAGCTTTGGCGTAGTGAGAGAGGGTTTGTGCTTTACCAACCTTCTTGGTCTTTTCTAGAATAGATAGAGTGGCAACCGAAGCTCCTGCCTTTGTTTCCAACACACCTGGTTATATAACCTCTTGTGTCTGGGTAATTTCCTGAATCATGTTTTTCCCCCACTTTGGTTCACACTCTGGAATGTTTTAATGATCAGGCAGGCATGTATTACTAATGCTAATTGCAACATTAGGAAACTTCTCCATCTGTGCACTCCATTTTCCTCTACCACACAGATTTGAAAGTTACAGGGGAAAGAGGGAAAAGACCTCTTACAACTTGGATGTTAGTGTTTGGTGTTTCTTGCATGGGCTGCATCACTCCACAGCCCCCAAATCTCTGTTCTCCTCCTGACTTCCCTACTCTCTTCCCAGGCTTTCTCATGTTTTCCAGCTAGCAAAAAGATTTGGTCTGGGTCACATGCCCAGGCAAAGGGAAACATTTACAGTGTACTCTCCTCCACTCCCTGTGAGAGCATTTAGGCTTGTCATTGCACCTGCTTAGAAGGGGCAGCCTGGGGAGGATCTTGCGGGACTAAGGGGAAGAGGAGACCCACCCTGAAAGCCCCGTGAGAGCTGACAGTGAGAGAAAGAACATGATGCACAAACTATTCCTACTCCATATAAGCATGTTTGCTCAAGGAATCCCTACGTTTGTCCCCCCAGTAACAGTCCACATAAATGAATTTGTTCTTGCAAGATAAGGGAGATGTGGCCTACCTCAAGGGGGAAGTGTCTTTGAAGTTAAATGCTTTATCTTTATATATATAAAATTTGCATTCCACTCTATAATATATCTGAGTATATTTTTATCTATAAACCGCTTTTATCTAAAAGTGGTCATATAAAAATTTTCCCCAAAATCTTCGAGTCAAAACTGACCGTTTAGGAATTTTCCCCATACTAAATGTGCACCTTGCTCCCCACCTCGCCAGCCACCACTGCCCAGCCCCAGGACAGGTGACCTCGGTGTTTGGAGCACAGCAAGATGTTCTCACCTCTTTATAGGGGATGAGGACCTCATTTTGAATGAAGAGCCTCAGTTTAACAAACACACACGCACGCACACACACACACAGTGTCCGAGTTGGAAGGACAGTAGTGACCATCTGTTCTAGACATTTTTCTCACTTCCAGAAGCCCCTTCAGGACCCCTGAATAGTTTGGCATGAGACAGTAAGAGGACAGACTCCAGACTTCTCCCCTTGCTATACTTTTCAAACAAATCAGTTCCTAATTTAACTCTATTACTTATTTGGCCACTAGTGAGCTTTGATTCAGAAATACAGGTTGATGTGGTGGCCAAGCTATGAATCTGAAGCCTGGCTCTCCAGTTGTCCTCTGTGTGGTGCTGGGCATACTTCACAGGGCTACTGTGTAGATTGGAGGGGATAGCATACATAAAATCTTAGTTCAGTACTCAACACACAGTACTTGCTGCACAAATTGAGCTGTCCGTGTCTTAAAACGGTTCCGTAAGTGAAAAAGAATGAAAAACACTTATCAACCACGGTCCCTGTCCAACCCATTCATGTGGGTCTGGCATGTAACCGGCTTTTAACTCTTTTCTTGCCCCGTAGGGTAACAGTTTGGCTGTCAACAGCCCCAACCGAGCCTCTGACTCATTGGTACCAGGTGCGGTGCCTCCTGCAGACTCCGCTTTTTGCCAAGGAAGGGGAGACTCTCTCAGGCAAAGTCCTGTTTGTAGCCAATAAGCGGTAAGCAGGAAGATCCAGCTGTGCGTTCACCTCTGTTTCCTGGGCATTAGGGGATGGCTGGGAGTGGGAGGTGGCAGGCAGTTCCCCGGAATTCCAGCACCTACACATGGACAGTAAAGGCCAGGCTGGGTTCCCACAGATGCCCTCAGCTACAAAGTGTCAGGGCAGGTTGCTTCTTTACACTGTGTGTGGCAAGGAAGAGGAGCTTCAGATACTCAAGGGCAGTGTTCTCCGCCCAGCCATGGAAGAAGGAAATCCAGCAGCTTATGAGGGCACTTGCCAGAGGCTTGAATTATCAACTATTTTTTTTTTTTTGAGACAGAGTCTCACTCTGTTGCCTGGGCTACAGTGCCATGGAGTCAGTCTAGCTCACAGCAACCTCAAACTCCTGGGCTCAAGCGATCCTCCTGCCTCAGCCTCCCCAGTAGCTGGGACTACAGGCACACACCACCATGCCCAGATAATTTTTTCTATATATTTTTAGTTGTCCAGCTAATTTCTTTCTATTTTTTTTTTTAGTAGAGATGGGATCTCGCTTTTGCTCAGGCTAGTCTCGAACTCCTGAGTTCAAACGATCTGCCCACCTCGGCCTCCCAGAGTGCTTAGGATTACAAGTTATCAAGTCTTAAACCCTGTGTCAGCTCCCTGGATTTACTTACATCTGGCCACACCCCCCAACACACACATTTAATATAATAAAATTGACCTGTACTGCAGAGGGAAAAAAAGCACTTCAGAGGCAGTATACAGTGTGTCAGGAAAGACTGTCTGCTTGCTTCCCTATGGTGGAGGATTTCACAATGTCTCTGCAGCAATTACCTTGATTTATCTCATTTTTAAAATGTTCTATTTTCCTTCACCTTGTTGGAGCTTCGGCCATGTGAGTTAGAGGAGGGAGGAGTAGCAGAGTGGTTCCAGGACTTTCGGAGTGTCAAGGGTACCCAGAAATCATCTCATGCAACTTTCTTTCCTCCCTGCCTCCCTTCCTTGGGCCTGTGCTTTAGTACTCCAGTGACAAAGAGCTCACCGCCTCACAAATCAACCCTTGCATTTTTAAAGTCTTTATTTCTTTAATTGCAAAAACCTAACGTGTTCACATATAAATTGAAAACTACAAAAATGTATAGAATTCTCCTCTACTCCCGTCCCTCACCGTACTCCCCAGTGTGACAGTTTGATTTGTGTATTTTCAGGTGATTTTCCCTGCATGTACCAACAAATAACATCACTGTGGGGTTTGTTGTTTTTACAGTAAGATTAGACTAGCAGTCTACAACTTAACTTTTTTTGCTTAGTAATAAGTCCTGGATCTGTACAGATAGATCTGCTTTGTTCTTTTAGTAGACGCATAATAATCCAGAGCGTGGATACACCATAATACTGATCGATATTTAGGATATCTTTGAACCTATAGTGTGCACAGTGACATGGATATTTCCAAATGAGATGCCTAGAAATGTAAATGCTGGATCAAAGGGTATGTACGTGTTAAGCTCTGATACCTACTGCCTTTCTCAGTGGTTGTGCCATGGAGACCAGCAATGGATAAGCATGTTCATTTCTCCACATCTTTCACTAAACTGGATGTTACCAGTCTGTATGATTTTTGTCAGCCTGATAGACCCAAAAATAATTTTTTAAAGTAGCATCTTGTTGTTTGGTTTGCATTTCTTTTCTTTTTTTTTCTGAAACAGGGTCTCATTCTGTCACCCTGGGTAGAATGTAGTGGTGTCATCACTGTTCACTGCTACCTCAAACTCTGGGCCCAAGTGATCCTCCTGGCTCAGCCTCACAAAGTGCTGGGATTACAACCATGGGCCACTGGGCCTGGCCTGGCCTGCATTTCTTTAATTATTGATCAGGTTAAGTGACTTTTCACATGGTCATTGCTATTAATGTCTCCCAATTTTGACATTTCTAATTATTAAAAAATTGTTCCTTTGAATCCAAACAAAAGAAAAAAAAATATTCTTGCTACTGATCTTATATTGTACTTCCTATAAGTTCTACTCTTTGGTCTTAGTTGTACCTCTGAATTCAAACTACGTAGGTCTGTTCTCACCTCTAAATGGCAACTGTTCAAATATTTGGCAAGTTCTATCAAATGTCCTCCCAGTCTTTCTGTCTTTAGGCTAACGTCTTCAATTCTTGCCTCCTGGAAGAATGACTTTGAAATAGTTGGAAATTCTAAGTTCTCTTTTCCAAGATACCCTGGTTATCAATGTCCCCTTTTAAAACATTTCTCCAGAACTAAATATAGGATGGCATATATGTTCTGACAACTGCTGGGTACTGAACAATGGTAACTGCTGCTGTTTTGAATTATGCTTGTAATAAGTTTAAATTAAGTTTGGCGTACACTTTTCTAGAGTATATAGTCAATTAAAACCAAAAAGTGTATTTTCACATGATCTACTTTTAAATCAGATGTTCCCTTTTCCTAGTATGCAGCTGACTTTTGTCAGCTTTACTACTAGTTTTTGTATTTATTCTACGCACGCATTCATCTGCTAGAGCCAATGGATTATTTTAGTTATTTTTAAAATTCTTTTGTGTAGCATATTAGTGATTCTTACCATTTTATGTCATATGTAAATTAAATAGGTATCTTTATTTTTGAAATATTAAGCAGAAAAAAAGATCAAGGATATAATCTTCCTTCGAAGTTTGCACATATCCAGCCTAATGCCCACCCTTTGAATTTGGTCATGGAAGTAGCTCAAAATCCACCTGCTTGCATCCATACCTAGCCCACATTCCTGCGTCCAGCTCAGAAGGAAATAGGCTACAACCTTTGTCGAATGTGATATCCAAATAAGCTTAATTTCTGATTTCACTCTCATAACCCAGCTCAATAACCCTGCCCAAAAAAGGAAATGAAACTAATTGGACATAATTAAAAATTCAACTTAAATTTCGTTATTTAATTTCTTAGTGAAACTGTGCTAGATCTCTAGCTATCATGACTTTCTGTCTCCTTAAAGAGCTATTTAATTTTTTTGAAGAGAGAATATAGTCCCACCATTCACAATAAAAATATATAAAAAGATATACAATGAAGAGTCTTCTTCCCATTGTCAACACCATTCACGCCCCTCCGCTGCCCCTGTTACCGCCACTGTTACTGTTTCTTGCATATCCTTGCAGAGTTTCATTTTAGATACACAGTTACAAAAACCGTTATGATAGGAGTTTGTACATATATTTATTTGCCCCTGCTTTTATGCCTAAATAGTAACATTCTGTATCAGTTTTGTATGTCATAATTTTTTCACTTAACAATACATCTCAAAGACATTTCCAGCCAGGCATGGTGGCTCAATCTTTGCACTCTGGGAGGCCAAGGCATGAAGATCTCCTAAGGTCAGGAGTTTGAGACCAGCCTGAGCAAGAGTGAGACCCCATCTCTACTAAAAATAAAAAAAATTAGCCGGTTGCTGTGAGCTAGGCTGACACCACGGCACTCCAGCCCAGGTAAAGCAAGACTCTGTCTCAAAAAAAAAAAAAAAAAAAATTTCCATATCAGTGCATTGAGATCTTTTTATTATCTTCCTTGAATTATTGTATTTCTGCATAAATTATTGTTTCCTCCGTAGAGGTGAGGGCTTAATTGTGGTTTTAAAATTTGTGATGAAATATTTTCTTACATTTTTTAATTTGTGCCATGGCATCAGTTATCTGATATACATTTTTCATGTGTTTGTAAATTTTGCTACACTTTTTCTACCTTTTTTCTGATAATAAATCTCCCTCTCCTTTATTATTTTGGGGTTATTGTTATTCATCATCAAATTATGGGACTTGTCTGGGCAGCTATTTACAGATAGAAGTTCCCATGGCAGGGAGAGATGTGACAGTCTTCCTGACATCAGCTTTTTTCAACTCAGTCTCTCTCTCATTCTATGCTGCCTCGGAGTCACACTACTTCCTGCAAGAATGGCTCCTCTTGTATTCTTTAGGTGGTTTCACCACATTCTAGTTCCAGGAATGTCTCTGCTCAAAGCCCTGCTCAACCCAATTCCTGCACAAGATGTTACAAATAAGGAATATACCTTTCACACTTCACAAAATGCTCTCCACCTTCAGGTGCTGTATTTTTGTGAGTGTTTTCTGAGATGTGCTTCCCCGGGGCTCTCTGGTCACTCTTTGCACTTCCTTTGTACTTTTTTTCCATGTGGCTTATAACCAATCTCAACTGCTTTTACAGCCATTACACATATGTTGGAGACTGCAGATATCTTTCTCCTGGTTTTATAGAAAATGAGGTCTGCCATCTGCAGTATCTATTCTCCTTGTTTTTGGATGGCTTCCAGGAGGAAAAGTAGAAAATGCTGACTTATGCCATGTTCATCCTGGAAGTTACCACTTTCTTTCTAAATCTTTATAAACCATCTGTTTAATGACCAGTTCTAAAAAAGAAAAAAAGAGTTCAAAAGAGCACTAGCCAACACCTGCCTGGAGTTTTAGACTTTGTCCTTTCTGCTTTTTTGCAAACCTGGATGACATCTTTTTTTTGCCTTCAAATATTTATATTTTAAAAGTATTTTAGGGTATAATTAGGTGAATGAATTTAAATCACCTTTTTATTCCATTACTTTTTTGTACGTATCTTGGGTTTCATCCTTACTGGTAATATTTTTCTACCCTTCTCTCCATTTCCCCTGCTAGGTAATAAGGAGGCAAACCATCTATCTCATACACCTGCCTCATGATTCCCAGGGCTCCTACAGCCATCCGTGCTTCTATTATTGTACTGATGTTGCTATTATTTGCCTTCATGTGAACTTCCTGAGCAGAGGGACTTAGTTCTGTTCTATGGTGTATCCTTCTTCACTGAATGCATTTCAGAGTCTCCTCAATGTTGTGGGATGACTGAATGAAGGCACCATGAGCAAATGATCCTCTCTTACTGAGAACTTAGTCTGGCACAACTGAAAGAAGCAGCTAAGATATCATGGGCATGAAATCCTTTGCAGGAAGAAGAAAAGAAGGGAGGGAGGAAGTTCTTTGTCTTACTAGATCAGCACCCTTGTGTAGCGAAAGGAGACCATATTTTGGAATCTGCTCTGTCTTGGTTCTGTGCAGTCTCTTGTATATACTGTTTAATACTGGAGTGACCTTGGGCAAGTTAATGAATCTCTCTAGCATCCCAGTTTCCTCACTTCATCATCTATAAAGTAGCATTTATAATCATTGTCCCCACAGGCTTTTGCAAATATTAAAAGAGAGAGCAGAGTAGAGTGATTAACACATAGAAATCCCACAGTCAATCTTAGTCCCAATTTCTCTTCCTTTATTCTCTTTCTTACTCTCAATATAGCCCTTCAGATGTTGTTGTTTTAAAAGTCTTGTTTTCCTTGGTATTTTCCAAAAGCCTCAGCACTTCCTGAATGTTGGTATTTTCATGCTGTTTTTTCAGTAAGGTGCTATCCCTTTGTACTGCCTTGGACAGGATCTCCCCCTCCTTTATTGTCAAATATTCTTTTAAACTCTGAACTCCTGGGAGAACTCCCCATGCAGCCACGCAGGTGTGACAATGACTGCCCTTTTCTTCCCCGCCAGGACCATTTATGATTGTATTGTTAACGTTTTATTTTTGACAGCCTCCCATCATTCTGGATCTGTCATTCATTTTATTGCTCTGGCAATAAAATAGAACCTATCTTTTTTTATGAACGTTATTAAATTGATATCCTTAAAGTTCACAAAGTCTTTAAAGTTTCTTGATCATGTGTACCTATAAATTAAAACCCTTTTTATATATGTCTCCCCTAAATATACCAATATCTATCTTTTAATTATGTGCATGTGCTACAGTAATGACAACAATAGACAGCCCAGAACTATTAATAAATGGTTTCTCTTCTCCCTTCCTCCCTGTCTCTCTCTATACATCTATATATTTACATATGCAGACAGACACACTATATATACCTGTACACATGCATAGACAGATCTTTATGTGTGTGTATATATATAGAAATTCATATATACATTTTTAAGATATACAAAAATAGAAATCAAAAGAATGCATTGAAAAAATAATTATAGGCTGATTGTTGGATCTAACTCAACCACTTATCTTGTGCCAAAATATTTTGAAACATCATTTACAATTTTTGGATCCATATGAAGGCCTGCTATACCCAGTTTTGCCAGGGGATTTGGTTTGGAGAGAGTTTAACGAGCTTTGTGGTTTATAAAACTAAAAGAAATGCTGATCAAAGAATTAAAGCTTTGGAAGTTTCAAGTGCTACTTCTACTGGTCATAATTAAACTGCTTTACCTTGGAATTCACATGAAATAAAACCTCTCAATAGCTATGTGTTTGGCCAGCTGCATCACAAAGATGACACAGGGAGGAAATCATTGCACATGATTAGGCGCAGGGAAGACATAGAGTGTGCTGGTGCAGCTTTAGATGACATGTTTTTGTTCTGCAATGTTACTCAGATTCTTCTCGCTCTGACCCATGTGTCTATCACGTGGTTGGCATTTGCTCACTAATGTTGTATCACATTATTTAAGATGGAATGAGAGTCTTATTGCACCACCTCATTTTTGAAAAACCTGAAGAATTAGGTGAACATAACAAATACCTTACCCCTTAGTTGTTAATTAGAATCCAGTGAATTCCCTGGTGTTCCACATGTATTTGGTAAACAACTGCATTTGCTTCCTAGAGCTGCCCTAGCAACTTACCACATCCTGGGTGCCTTAAAACAACAGAATTTTATTGTCTTACAGTTCTGGAGTCCAGAAGTCTGAAATCAAGGTGTCAGCAGGGCCACCTTCCCTCTGAAAGTTCCAGGGAAGAAGCTGCCTTTTGTTTTTTAGCTTCCTGGGGCACCTGGCAAGCCTTGGCATTCCTCATAGCTGCATCACTCCACTCTTTGCCTCTGTCTTCACATGGCCTTCTTCCCTGTGTGTCCTCTCCTCTTCTTAAAAGGACACCAGTCATTGGATTTGGGGCCCACACTAACTCAGGATGACCTCATCTTAACTTGGTTACATGTGCAAAACCCTATTTACAAACAAGGTCACATGCACAGGTACCAGTAGTTAGGATTTGAACATATATTAATACTTTGGGTGGGACACACAATCTAATCCACTATAACAACTAACTAAAAAATTAAAAATAATAGTTCAGTATTCCATCCGTACCCCAGTGTATCATCCCACATTCTCTCTGGGGCAAGGACAAACCTCTTTGAAAAATACTGGTCTAGAGTCCAGGCCTACTGAGGCTCCTCAGCGATTTGGGCCACTTTTCCCCAGGCTTTCTGCCACTTGTGTTTCTTCATCCCATTCTTCCTTGATGGTCAGCACTACTAAGCCTATTCCACTATTGGGGGATTTTCTGTGTTCTGTAAGATGAAATCATCATGAATTACCCTACTCTCCTGCATATGTTGTTCCCACAACTCCAGTATCTTCTTGGATATTATACAAGAAATGTTGGTATACAAAGCAATGGTTTTATATTCAATCCTTGAACTAAGGCACATCCCCACTTAAGCCACCTGTTCTGTCTCTATAAAGTTTAAAATGCCTAAGTCTGGCAAAGAACAAGTTTTTTTTAAACATGCACATTGCCAAATAACTGGTACAAAAGAGTTAATAGTTATTTAGGGTTCTGTAGACACAGTCTCAGAGGATTATCCATGATTGGCTGCTTTATAAACATTGTACTTTATTGGGTTTGGGGTTGACCTTCTAGACATCTTGGCACTAGCATAACACTGCTTCTAAAATATATTATTTTTCCTGCAATTTTAGGTGAGGATATGTTCTCCTTGGTCAGGTGAATCAAGATCAAGTCAGGGAACCTAACTATTCCCCCACTTCACCCCCTAACACACCCACACAGACACAGCAGGGCTTTGACAACAGATCTCAGCTTCTCTGTTTCCTTCCCTTAGGGAAGGTGGGATTTAATGACGGGCAGAGAGTAGGAGTGGGCTTGAAAAGTGAGTGTGAAGGGCCTGCATTATCATACCTAGTATTCTGAAACAAAGCCTTGGTAAAGACCCCACAGCAAAAATATACCGATTGTTCTTCACAACCACAGCAGGAACCATTGAGTTCTTAGCTGTGACTAACCCGATCCATATATGCATCCATAAATATGCTCACACATACCTCGGAGTACTCAATTTGCCCTTTAAGTTTTCCGTTAATTACATCAGATGTCAAGATGGTGGGTTTCATTTGGCAAAATGTGTAGGCATGTCTCTCCCTGACTTATTTACAAGCTGAGCTCTCAGCCTTTCTATGATTCCAGCAAGGTTTGAACCTCTCCTAAGGAGCTCATTGTCTCCATGTCTAGTTCCCCAGGAATCTGCCTTCACAAATGCAGTGAACTACTGGGTGTAGTTACCATAGGAGGAAAATTTTAAAACAAAACAATGTTATGAGTCTGTTAGATGAGTTGAAAAAGGATCAAAGGACATAATTGGAGTTGATCTTTTTAAATGTGTAGCTATGTTTTCTTCCTTATTTGTTTGGCCCCAATAAAATCTAGAACTTGAATGATGGCCGTCACAGAATCTGACATTATATTTAAGCCTACCTCGGTCACTATTGGCAATGACAGGGTGGAGAGGGGTTGTAGGACTTTGTATCATTCATTAATTTCTGAAATTTAAAAAAAGTCTAATAATCGAGGAAATTAAAATAAAAATATTCCATAATATTTTAACCTCAAATATTTAAATATTAAGGATTGGAAAAGGTGTGCTCAAATTAACCCCTTCATACTTTGTAGGTAAGGAAGTATTTGGTACACTTTCTGAAAGACATTTTGGCAATAAGTTTGGAGAACCTTAAATATATTAATATGCTTTAGCCTGGTGGGCCTACCTCTAGTTTATTCTAAGGAAATAATTTTAGATAGGACATAAACATGTATTGCAAGAATGTCATTTATAGCATTTCTGCTGGAAAAAAAAGTAAGTTTTTGTTATTACAGATAATAATATGTTATAAAAATATAAATATTCAACAATGGGGAATTATTAAACAAATAGTGCTATATTCATGTAATGTCATTGAAAAGTACATTTTCAAGAATTATGATATAGGATATCGTGTATATCCTATATATATCCTGTATATCATATATATCCTATATCCTATATATATCCATAACACTTGTTTATGTTGAATAAAAGGAGGATATGAAGCAATACTGAAGCATCATTTTGCAAAACATTTACATCTACAAATACACAGAAAAAATAAAAGAGAAATAGTCTATAATGTTAGCTGAAAGGATCTTTGTCTACTGTTGTTATGGATTATTTCATTTTCTTTATATTTGTCCCTGTTTTTCAATTTTTCTACAAAATGTAATATTTTTATGATCAGAAGAAATATATGCATTATTGAAAATGACTAATAAAATCCTACAAACATGACTCCTTCAGATTAGTCATCCAGGATATGTTATATTAATATTACTTATCCTCTCACTGAAATCGCATGAGCCTTCTTCATCTGAGGCCTCTTAAAATCAATCACATCTGTTAGCTATTTTACATCAGTTTGGTATTTTAACTCAGCCAGTCCTTCCATGACTGAGATTGTTTTGGTACTTTAATGATGACTCATAGAGCACCTCTGTTACTTAAAGCCATTTTCTGCCATTGGTGATGGTAAAACTTCCACCTGCCCCCTCAAAAGTGCTTTTGATCAACCAGAAGTACCATTACTTTTGTAATTTTTAGATCAAGAAATTATAGCTATTAAATCCTTCTAATGAATAAAGAAGACTTTCAGTTGCCTCTACCAATATTAATATCATCCAAATAAATAGACATTAACGTACATAAGATGCCAAACACATACTCTCACCCTCACGAAGTAGGCGTGTGTTAAAGATGCCTTTATGTATGTGAATAGCTAACCAGCCTTGATGATGTGTTTTTCTCTGCCGTGCAGACAGAGCTATGACATTCAGATCGTGGCGCTGGTGAACCAAACAGGCTTCAGATCTGAGAGCATCCTCGACTTAAAGAACCCATTCTTTAGGTAAGAAATGCTCCCCTCCATTTCACACGTATGTCTACAAAATCTCAATTGCCCCTAGGACCAGGTAAAGAGGTTCAGAGTAATTTCATCTTTCCTAAAAGGAGAAAACGTATCTATTAGTTCTTTTCCTCTCTATGGAGACTTGAAGTCTGATATGGAGTTGAATGTTTTATAATCCATTAAACGGAATTCAGTATAAATATAACACTCTGATACTGGAACAGAGAGCTCAGGAGGGTCCTACAAAGGGAGCCATCACATCCTGCGGCTCCAAGTGAGCTCAGTCTTCCAGCTGCACTGCAATGAGCAGCGTGACCCCAGGCAAAGTCCCGTTCTCTCTCTGGCATTCGGTTTTCTCATCTGCAAAATGTGGAGTTTAAAAATGATCTCCTTTGACTTTCATTAACTAAGGAACGACTTTAGGTGGCAATTATTTCAATCCACCTAAAACATGAGTCCATTTGAATTGCATTTTTTGAGACTCATCCGATGTGTAGATCATGTAAGCCAAGACTTGCCTCTCTTTAGAAGCTATGCAGATTTTGCCTGATACAAAGAACTTGCCACAATAAGATGAATACAACAAATATTTCCGGAAAAAAACTCCCCATCTTTACACCTATTCAATATTAGCCAATTAAAAATCCACACATGAAATCAACCGCACAAATAAAACTACTGGACACTATCACTCTTGACTTCCTTGTTAAAAAAAGAGACATTTTCCTCATATATGGTTTATATAATGTCTCCCCAAGGATTTTACTCAAAGCATTGGGTCTCTATAGTATTGAAAATCTTGAAGAGAAGAGGAAACTCAGAAACCCAAACCAAGAATTCTTTAGCAGAGATAAAGAAATGAGATTTTGACCTTGAAGGAGAGGAAAAAGGTAGGCAAAGCTGCAATGGTATATGTTGTGTGCAAGTTGTCACACATGGTATGAATCTTTGAAACCCGTTGCCCATTAGCAATATGGATCTCATCTTTAATTCTGAGGGAAGGGAGGAGTCATTCCCATCCCTCCTTCACGTGATTACGCTGTGTAGAGCAAAGGGCGCAGAGGACAGGCTGCCTACTCACTAGCGTGCTGACCAACTCAGGACAATTTATTTAAGCTGCCGGCCTAGACCTTAGTGTTTTCATCTGTAAAATGGGGTAAAAAACACATACCTCACTGGGATTGCGAGGATTTACATAATGTGTCAAGAACTTAACAGTTCGCATAATTGGTGCTCAATAAATGCTCACTTCCTTTCTTTCTCCATTTTTTTCTGTTCTCTGCTCTCCATCTGTTTCAATAAGGTAAATAGATGATGATTTGTAGTGTATTCCAAACAGAATCATTTCGATTTTGAAAAAGAATATAAATATTTGGAAGGTTTTAGAAAATTCACCTTTTGAATGCACGAACCATGTAAACTAGTAACTCTTGAGCCCCCCCTCCTCCCCCACCCAACTCCACTCAGTCTTATAAAAACAAGGCTTTTACCAGAAAACCACCCAGAGAGGGCCCTGGCCAGAGGCAACCCCTGCGATGCATGAAGGCCCCAACAGTGGCCACAAGGTTCTCGTGGGAGCTTCTCAGAGGTTTGGTGAAAATTCAAGATGGCCGTAGCCCAGTCAAAACAGAGCCGCTGTTGAGCAAAGGGCAGATGCCTTTTCTTTCCCCTTTTCTCTCCCTCAGCAAGTCTGACTGACACAAGCAGAGGAGGGAGCTTAGAAATGTGACATCCCTGAGAATTCCAGATCCGGATTGTATTTCTTCACCATCCCTTTCCTGGTGTCTAGGCCTCAGCATCCTAGGGGAGACATGGGCTAAATCACAGAATCTTTGGAGAGTGTCTTGCATAGAGTAGCTCAGTTAAATGGTCATCAGTGGTAATGCCCTTCTGACCTTCTCCTGACCATTCAACTCCAGTTTGCCACTGCAGCGACTGAGAGGAAGCGCGTCTGTGTGCACATGTGTTGTGTCTTGGGAAGAACTGCAATAAATAGTGTTACCTAGAAGAGTTATTAGAATTTAGTACCAAAATAAATAACTTTTTCTCCATTTGCATTTTGGTCTACCCATTTTTAGGGCACAGTAGACTCTATTGATACGCAAGAGCAAAAGATTCATTTTTGTCTTTGGCTGATTTCCAATATCACCCCAGCATCATTGACATGCTAAAAACATCTCACGATCAACAAAGTAGTTACTGAAACCATATACTCAACCATTGCACATAACGTGAAAGTTTCTGTTTTTCCTTGGTGGGGTGGCACATTTATTTTGAATATTAATTATTTTAAAGTAATTTGAAAATCAAAGAAGAGCTAACAGTTATTCCTAAAACTGAACCACTTCATCAGAAAGGAAAAGCTCTCAGGTAACCCAGCAGACTTTATAAGAACGTTGAGATTAGTGCTGCTTCATGAAGGCCCTGCACAGTCTGTCACAGGATCTGGCTGGGCACTCACTGTGCCAGGAAACAGAAATGCAGCAGTGCCTGGGACAGGTGCAATTCCTACCTCCACGAAACTCTCTCACATTGTAGCGGGAGGGAAGTGGGCATCACATAGCTAAGTGCATGATTAGTTGTCATCATAACTGCAGTAAGTGACGTGAAGGAGAAGGAGACGGTGTTGAGAGTGTTTATTGGGAGACCTTAAGGAGAGTTAATCCATAAAACAACCACCACAAGTAACCCAGACCCAGACACAGCTGGAGCTGCTTTAGAACACCAGCAGAAACCTGTAGTTCATTGTTACAAAGTGACTCATTTAAAGGGAATCCAGGGCTCAAAGTTTCCTAGTGAAACTTGCAGACTTAATCAAGCATGCCCTCTTCTGCAAAGGTTTCCAAGCCTGAGGCTGGGTTTGATGCTCTTCCATGTCACTCAGGGAGCCCTGTGCAGATACCACTTTTATGCCAACTGGATGACTCAGTCTCAGTTGTTTTACTTGTCTGAGCACAAGACCTTGTTTACTGTCCTGTGTAACACCATGTTCCACAATAGGTACTGGATAAATGTTTGATGAATGAGTGAATGAATGTGGTCCCCTAAAGCTTCTATGTGTCCTAAAAGAACTAAGCTTATGATCAAAATGCCATGGCCAAAAGAGCATTTAATTTTCCAGACTAGCACCACAAGCCAAGCCTCTGTTACAGTCACAGCTTCTCACAAAACAATTTCATGGTTCTGTCCCCTTCCCTCAATTTCCTCAACTGAAATATTTCTTAACTTCCTGCTTTTTTTCAACCAATTTATTAAGCAATTATTGTGAGGCAGGCACGGTTCTTGGTGCTGGGGTATAACAGAGAATAAGATCAGTACAAACTCCCTGGTTTCATGGTTCTAGAGAGTCTTATCAGACATCAAAAAAGCAGACAAATAACATAATTTCAGGTGTTTTCTGCAAAAGATAAACTGAGTAATATCTGCCTGACTGCTAGACTTACCGTAAAGCAGCAGTAATCAAGACTGTGCAGCGCTGATGAAAGGATAGACTTGTAGGCCAGTAGGATAAGATGTAGGTCAGAAACAGATCATAACATATGCAGTCCATTGATTTTTGGCAAAGTTGCAAAGAAAATTCAATGGAGAAGTGATAATCTTTCAGAAGTGGTGCTAAAATAATTGGATATCAGGAGCAATAAAAAGAATGAAACTTAATGCATAACTCGTACCATCTAAAAGAAATAACGCAAAAGAAATCATAGATTAAAATGTACACTCTAAAAACATAAAACTTCTAGGATAAAACGTAGATTAGAATCTTTGCAGCCTTAGATTAAACAAAGATTTCTTAGATGTGATCCCAAAAATTAAAAAGAAAGAAATAGCAAATTATACTTCATCAAAATTAAGAACTTGTAAAGTATGAAAGATGCACTAAGAGAATGGAAAGACAAGTCATAGATTTGGAAATCAAAAACCTTAAAAAAAACATATCTGGATTATAAAAAGAATTTACATAATACTCTTTAAAAAGTCCAATAATATGAAAACAAGTCAATGATTAAAAAAAGGCAAAATAATTTGAACAAATACTTTACCAAAAAAGACATAATAGCACATAAGCATGTGAAAAGATGTACAGTATCATTAGTCATTAGGGAAATGCAAATTAAAACCATAATAAGATACCACTGCATACCTATTAGAATATGTAAAATAAAGAAATCTGGCAATACTAAGTACTCACAAAGATGTGGAGCTACTGGAACTCTCATTCATTGCTGATAGAAATGCAGAATAGTACAGCCACTTTGGAAAACAGTTTGAGAGTTTCTTTTTCTTTTTTTTTTCCTTTATTGAAGTGTAATTTACATATCATGTCTTTACTCCATTTTAAGTGTACAATTAAATGGTTATTAATAAATTAACCAAGTTGTACAGCTATTCACATAAATTAGTTTTAGAGGATTTCCTACCCCCTATTGTGACCCCTAGTACCCATCCCCAAATACATTTCAAGCATGCCCCTCCCCTTCATAGTGCTAACCACATCTCTCGGATGTGGGCCTACCCCCACCCCCCCATTCCCTAGTGAACACCACCACCATTTGAGCACCATAGTGTCAATCAGTCAATACCAATTTGATGGCGAGTACAAGTGGGGCCCATTCTTCGGGTCTTGTGTCACCTCACTTTGAATAAGGGGCTCAAGCTCAATCCAGGATAATATAAGCGGTGCTAGCTCACTGTCATTTCTTAAAATTGAGTAATATTCCATTGTAAACATATACCAGATTTTAATAATCCACTCACGAATTGACGGGCACTTGGGTTGTTTCCACGACCTAGCAATAGTGAATTGTGCTGCCATAAACATTCAGGTGCAGATGTCTTTATCATAGAATGTCTTGTGTTCTTTTGGGTAGATGCCTAATAATGTTATTGCTGGATTAAATGATAATTCTAATTTTAGCTCTTTGAGGACTCTCCAAATTCTTTTCCACAAAGGTTGCACCAATTTGCAGTCCCACCAGCAGTGTAAGAATGTTCCTGTCTCTCCACATCCTTGCCAGCATTTGTTGTTTTGGGATTCTTTGATAGAGGCCAATCTCATTGGGGTTAGGTGGTATCTCATTGTGGTTTTGATTTGCATTTCTCTAATGATTAGAGATGATGAACTTTTTTTATGTGTTTGCTGGCCATTATTCTGTCTCCTTTGGAAAAGTTTCTGTTCATCTCCTTTGCTCATTTATAAATGGGGTTGTTTGATTTTTTCTTGTTAATTCTTTTGAGTTCTAGGTAGATTCTTGTTATCAGACCTTTGTCAGAGGTGTA